>JABCKT010000395.1:0-16252 GCA_018858115.1 Tephrocybe rancida | reverse complement strand
GTAACGAGGGACAGCCTGGCATGGAACTCCTTCGACGCTGTGGTGCAGCCTTCCCGCATCCAAACTAAACTAACCCCCCTCTTGACTGGCACAGGTTTATGGAATGTCGCTGGCTCAAAGGACCAGGGTGAGTTCCGCATTTGGTCTTTCCTGATTATGGATTTACACTGGCACGTTTCAGCCCTTGGAGCCAGTGTGCCCCGCCCGCAAAAACTTCTCATTCGAGGCGCTTGTTCAAGAACGAATCGAGGACGGGTTTGGATTGAATGACCCGTTTTCCTATGACCTGTTTTCATCCTCTCCTCTATCGTCCGCCCCTACCTCGCGAGCTGCGTCCCCTGTTGCGCTTGGCTCCAAGAATACCCCCTCCTCTTCCCCGCCATCCACCCCTACATCGCGAGCAGCTTTTCTTGTTCCACCAGGTTCTGGGTGCCCCCCTACTTCTTAATATCATATGAGCCACCGCCCACAGAGATGCAGCTCTCACGTTCTCTTCCTCGCTTATCCAAGAATGTGCACAAGGAGAAACACCCATCACAGATAAAGAAAGAGAAGAAGAAGGCCCACAAGCACTGCGATCACAAGCGTGCCGAAAGGAAGGTTGAAAGCTCTGCCACCCAAGGTTCCGCCACCAATCCCGTACGGGATCGCTCATTCAAGAAATATGTCACCACCTCTGACCCATTTCTCACAGACACAAAGCCAGAGGACTACTGGGTAGCTTCGAACCACTTCAGGCAACCCCCCATGGTACCTAATTAGGGTAGTTACTGCTCACAAGTAATCTACCCTTAAAGGCCCAAAGACCATGGTCACGACCAAACCCTGTGGTCGCGACCAAAAGACCATGGTCGTGACCACTTGGTCCTGGATTTTCTTCCAGTGGTCGCGACCAAGTGGAGATAGTCGCAACCATTTGGTTTTGGTCTCGACCACTTGCCTTTGGTCTAGATTCAGTAACTGATGTACGAGAGGCGATGATCCAAACACTACTTGACATGCGGTTAGCGGGATCTAAGAAGCAAATACCCAAGGTATCAGTACAGAATCAAGCCAAGCCCAGCACAACAAGGACGAATGTACTGGAGGTCATGAACATTGACGATCTACCGCAAGCAACATACTTCATTGCAGAGGGTAACAAAGCTGGACTTCCAAAAGGGGCAGCTGTCCATCGTGATTGTGTAGCATCATATCTTGAGGAAATGCCATTGGAGGAGCAACCAGTAGTTGTCTACGTGGCCCAAGATCTACAAGTGTTGCGATCACTATACCCGAATGTCAATGAGCGAGGGAAAGTTGAAGCAATACTGGATAGCGGCTCACAAATTGTATGTATGGCACTTGAAGAAGCCCTTCAACTAGGATTGACGTGGGATCCTGATATACGCTGTGGCAGGGACTGCCACCGGTCCTCAGGGTCGCGCTCCTCTCTGGGGCTGTAGCTACATCAGGCGTTTGTCCGTAGCTTAGTCATCATTCATCCTTGCACATTGACCACTTGCCGCACCGTCGCTCAGCCCTGTCCCGCGCCCGAGACTGCTCACCCAGCACTCCCCAACGCTTACGCATGGAGAGCGCCAATCAGCAGGTCAACGAGTCAGTAGGCTTAGCAAAGAACATACCCTTTAAGTTCGCTGAGGGGTTCACTATTTACTTGCAAGTTCACATATTCAATCGGCCCACCTATACAATCCTATTGGGGCGACCATTTGATACCTTGACAGAGAGTACAATTCAAAATCTACAAGATGGAAGTGCAATCATTACTATCCGTGATCCTAATACAGGAAAGCAAACGGCCTTACCGACGATAGAAAGAGGGAAAATAGCAAAGGAAGTAGAGAAGACAGAAGTAAAATGTTGAGCCTTGAGGAATTGATGGAAGATCAAGGAGAGGTGGCATTATGGATCAAAGGGAGCATAGAGGAAGGATTCTGGATAATAGGGAATCGCATAAACAATCAGGAATTTAAGAAAGAAGAATTACAAGACGCTTACCTAGCGGCATATCAATCGAGCGAACAATGCGGAGAGGAGTTGAGCAAGTACTTGGCATCCTACTTGCATGGTGAGCTAGGGTACATGTCCGGTAATGAAGAGGATATCAAGGGCAAGGTTCTAGACATTGCGCAAGTCTTTTTGAAGAAATATAAACCTGTCGATTGGAAAGTCAGACCAGTGTTAGGCACGGTGCCTGAAGAATTCAGAATCGAAAGGAACATTACCGGAGATCCACTGGCAGAGATGCAAGAATTAAGTCCGCATCCGCCAGGCTTCGTACCAACAGGGATGTATACTGCAGAGTGCAAGGAGATAATCGACAATGCACACGAAGGAGAATTCTTATGGCCTGAGGAAAGGAAATTGGTACACCATGTCATGATGATGCAGAATGAAGCCTTTGCGTGGAACAATGAGCAACGAGGGAGCTTCAAAGAAGAATACTTCCCACCTGTAATTATGCCGGTCGTTTTTCATCAACCATGGGTCTTGCGGAACATACCTATCCCTCCTGGAATCTATAGCAAGGTTTGCGAAATAATTAAGCGGAAGATGGCAGCGGGTGTTTATGAACGTTCTAATTCGTCATATCGTTCACAATGGTTCTGTGTTTTGAAGAAAGATGGAGAAAGTTTACGGTTGGTACATAGTCTCGAGCCCTTGAACAGAGTAACGGTTGCGCACTCTGGGTTGCCACCAGTGACCGAGTTAGCAAATCACTTTGCTGGAAGAGCTTGCGGTGGGATGTGCGATCTGTATGTGGGATACGATGAGAGGAAGATTGACAGGAAATCAAGAGACTACATTACATTTCAAACCCCTTATGGCGCCTTACGGCTAGTCATGCTACCCATGGGCTGGACTAATTCAGTACCAATATTTCATGATGATGTGACGTACATCTTACAAGATGAAATTCCTCATGTCATGCTGCCCTACATCAATGATGTGCCCATTCGAGGACCGCCGACGCGCTATGAGCTAGAAGGAGGAAGCTATGAAGTAATATCAGAGAATACAGGTATTCGAAAATTCGTATGGGAACACATGCTCAATGTAAATTGTGTCTTGCAACGCATCAAGTATGCGGGTGGGACGTTCTCTGGAACAAAGTCAGTATTGTGTGCAGATGAGATCACGGTAGTGGGTCACCTGTGTTCATACGAGGGCCATAAGCCGGAAATGAAGCAATTTGCAGTGGTCATGGGTTGGGGAGAATGCCGTAACGTGTCCGAAGTTCGTCAGTTTTTAGGCACCTGTGGGACATTTCAGGTGTTCATCAAGGAATACGCCAAAATCTCAGAGCCCATCAACAGGCTAACGAAAGCTAACATACCATTCGTGTGGGGAGAAGAACAACAAGAAGCTATGAGAACCATGAAGAACACTTTAGCTGCCTGTGCAGCCTTAAAACCAATCGATTATGACACACCTGGAGCAGTCATTCTTTCTGTCGACACGTCATGGATGGCTATAGGCTTTGGAATCTTTCAAGAGGTTCCTGAGGAATCAAAACAGAGGACCTGTGCTAAGCTTGGATCAATCACAATGAACGAACACAAAGCAAGGTTCTCACAACCGAAACGGGAGTTATATGGGTTGATGAGGGCACTAAAAGCGAATAGGCATCTATTAGTAGGGTGCAGGAAGTTAGTAATCAAAACTGACGCGAAGTATCTAATGGGTATGCTGTCTAACCCGGGTGTGGGGCCTAACACGACGATAATGCGATGGATTGAAGAGATATTACTTTACCACTTCACCTTGCGTCATGTTCCGGGTAAGACCTTCAGCATCGATGGGTTATCACGGCGCACGGAACAGCCAGGGGATGAGAAATACGCACCAGTGGATCCTGAGTTGATGGACGAACCAAAGGCCATGTTGTTTGAGTATCCAGATCAGACCAACAATATTGCTGGATGGAAGGATTGGCTCCCATTAGATCTGACAGACTTTGCGGAAGAAATTAATACGCGCGGAGGATACCTATATGGAGTTGCCGAGACAGCCGGTGATTTTGCGAAGGAGTTAATTGAAGCTAGGACCGAAGAGGGACAGATCAGGGATGCAATAATGACGCAACTGAGCACAGGCGCACATACATTAAACCCGGTCCTGGTTCTATCATTGAGCACTCCTTTGCTACCAGATAAGGCTATCGTAGAAGGTGTCGTTAGTGATGAGGAGTATCCGGAAGAGCATCATAGCTCACGAGGGCACAATCTAGATAATACAATCCCAGACATCAGGATATGGCTAAGGGATCCAACTAAGGTACCACAGAATTTACGAGGGATGACTCTGGAACACTTCAAGAGAGTAGCACGAGGGTTCTTCCTTGATAAGAAGGGGCATCTATATAAGAGAGACAGTGAGGGAAAACATAAGTTAGTAATAGAGAAAGGGAAGAGGATGTACATGCTACGATCGTCACATGATGCCCTCGGGCATTGAGGAGTGTATGTGACTAAGATGCTAATTGAGGCACGTTTCTGGTGGCCAGAAATGGAACTTGATGTACAATGGTATATTGGGACATGTCATCTGTGCCAAGAACGTCAGAAAACAATCATCAAGCATCCACCAATGGTTACCTACACACCTTCGATCTTCCAGACTATACACATTGATACGATGCACATGACGCCTCCGTCAAACGGATGCAAGTACATTGTACACGGACGGTGTGCTTTATCATCTTGGGTGGAAGGTAGACCATTACGGAAAGACGATCACCGGCACATAGGACAATGGTTGTTTGAGGATGTGGTATGTCGATGGGGATGTATGGCAAAAATTGTGACTGACAACGCGGGTCAGTTCAAGAAAGTAACAAAGTGGTTAGAGAAGAAATACGGAATAAAGGGAGTAGCTATTGCGGCATACAATTCCCAATCCAACGGAAAGATTGAACGGCCACACTGGGACGTTAGGCAAGCGCTATTCAAAGCCTGCAAAGATAAGTCAAAATGGTTCTGGTTCTTCCACCATATGCTGTGGTCAGATCGTATAACGATTCGTAAACGATTTGGCTGCTCACCATTCTTTATGGTAACTGGTGCACATCCTGTTACGCTGTTAGATATCGTTGAGGCTACATGGCTTGTGGAACCGCCAGAGGGGCCAGTATCAACCGAGGAATTAATAGGACTACGAGCAAGAGCGTTAGCAAAACATTACCACCATGTAGAAGCGATGCGGGAATGCGTAGGGAAGGACAAATTAAAATGGGCATTGAAGTTCCAAGAAGACCACAACGCAACTATAAAGGACTATAATTTCAAACCCTTGGACTTAGTACTGGTACGAAATACGGCAATCGAGAAATCACTCAGCAGCAAGATGAAGCCTCGGTTCTTGGGTCCAATGGTTGTAGTCCTAAGAACACGGGGAGGAAGCTATGTTTTAGCAGAGTTAGATGGATCGGTATGGCACAAGAGAGTGGGTGCATTCCGAGTGATACCTGATAAAGCGAGAAAGCGCATTGAACTGTCCAAAAGTCTCGAGGAGTGGGTTGATATAGCACCGCAAAAGTTGACAGAACTAAGGGAGGAACAGGAAGGGGAAATCGACGATCAGGATGAAGATATTTACTTCCGCGGGGTCCATATAAAGGGAGGAGATCCTCAGGATGGTGGAGACGAAGAGAGCTCAAGTGACTCAGAGGTAGAGGAAGAAGAAAGAAGAGAGGATGGGAGTGCCACCAGACGGAGTCGCCGGTTACACAAGAAAGCGATCGACGCGCCCTTAGATTCTGAATAGATCAACTACACAAAACAACTACGTGAACTTTACAAAGTCTCCTCGATGGCCATAGCGACAGGATCAGATTTGGATCCAGAAGGTCCAGCTACCAATGTTTCAAAAGCATCAGTATTCTGTACAAGGGACATCATTCAGAATAAGAAGGAAATAAAAGTAAAAATAAACATACCGACTTCGAGGAACCAAGATGTTCTTTCGAAACCTGGAGGTCCCGAATAAGGATACCGGTCTTCTCAAGATCCTGATTATTGAGGAGAATGCGGACAGTCTCACGACGATCGATCAGCTGCTTGCAAGCCTGCGAAATGATATCGAGATTGAAAAGCTGTTGGCAGGTGGTTTGTTCCAATACTTCCGAGTACTCCTTGAGCATCTCCTTAGATGCTTTACCACCCATCTCGAGCAGGGCATCGACACTCTTGAGTAAAGATAAAACGAACGCGGTGCCAGGACGATAGCTAGCTGTATAAGAACTTAAATTAGTTTAGGAGACAAGTGGCCAACGTCGAGTAACATATGAATGGATGGTTTCAGAAGCTTAGGCCTGGGACCATCTTCGGCTCCTGACTGGAGAACGGCCACGTCAATGGCTAGAATATCAAGACGATCGAGGATAGCGGCCATATCCTCTCCTTGGAAAATGGGACTCACATCAGCAGCTTTGCACTTGGAAGGATGAATAGCAGACACACTTAGCATCTCCACATCACTGTCTCTGTCACGATCATGGCCTCGGTCACGAACAAATTGAACCTTGTCGTGTTTCTTGGCCTGCAAAACAGTAAGCTAAACAAGGAAAGATACTATCAGAAAGGGACAATTTACCTCAGCACGATCCTTGACGGCCTGAGCCACACGACGATCCTTGATGATGGTAACGATTGCATCGGCGAAGACCAGGAATTGTTTGGCGCCCATGGATGTCTTGGTGAGGTTACGATCAATAACGTCCTGGATTGACAGCAGAGCATTGTAGAAACCACCATACTGGTCGGCAATACGCTCCCAGTCGCCAGGGTCTGTAAAAATCTGTGTACAGGCAGTTGAATGAGTAAACCAAGAAGGAAGGAAAGCAACCACGTATGATCTCTGCGCCAGCAAGATAATGAACGATCTGAAGGGCAGATCCCAGGGTCTTCGTGTGCTCAACTAGAAGAACAATGGCATTGGCGAAGGAAGGATAGTGCTTTACAGCCTTGATTTTGCCATTGGGATCGCGAATAACAGCGGCCTCAATGAGTGCATAAGGATCAGGAGGAGAAGACGATGGCGACGTCTTTTTAGGACCAGTAGGAGGAGCCATGACTAGGAGAAGGAATGAATAATTCGATGGAATGGAACACCAAAGCAGTATACCTTTTATAGGGGGACCAGACAGTATAACTGGAGAAATTCAGGCAAAAAGAGAGAAAAATAATTGTACTGGGTGAACAAAGAAAACGGGATGGGTGCCTAGCCAGACAGTGACCCAGCATGGTTCCGGCATCACGTAGAGCATCGGAGTGGTTATAGAGTCACAGGATGTTGCTTTGGAGTCCTAATACGAGTGTATGACTGGGGACAGTCAAAATTAAGCGGGGGGGAGATGATATGATGTGTATTACATACCGTAGTATAAACCATACCCAGACCAGTCAAAACCTGTAGACTGTCATACCTCCCACCCTGCTACCTGACAGAAGCCACAATACACAACGGAAGGGACATGAAACAACGCAACTGAAGACTAGAAACAACCACGACGGTGGGCAGCGGTAAGGAATAAACGCGGTCAGAGACAAACATTGACAGGTGGCAGTAAATGAATTAGTAATCACGAGCGCCTAATTTGTCCGACGCGTCGTGCTGCGATTCCTAGGAAGTCAGAAGTCAAAACACTTTCCGGGCACACATTTCACAACCATTTACCAGGCATGATACTTCTACTTGCCAAATGGAATATCTACAGGCATCGGAATATCTCTGCAATCGGTTAAAACTCCATTCAGAAAAGGGCCACCACACGGAACACCGGCAGACGGATTATTCGAGGGAAATCCAACCCGCATGAGTCACAGCTCGTTTAAATGTAGGCACACAAGTTCTGGACGTACCTTGGTCCATGCACTACGAGTAGCTATAAAAAGGAGGGGAGAATGTGAGAAGGGGGACAAGTACGTTACAGACAAGAATCAGAATTCCCCAGCGAGTGGCATTCTTAGGTCTCTTTGGGCGTTTTGCTTCGGTTTTAATACAAGTTTGAAACCACTATATACCAGTGTGCACCTGCATACAATTTTACTATTCAATTTATTACAAAAATCAAACAAAATCAACCTTACTCTATCTGTGTGTCTCAAGTGTTGATCTCAGGAAGCCCTACGAAATCAACGAGTTAGTTAGTTAGTGGTTGGCTTAGCAGTGTTCACAAGCGACGCTAAGTACAATCATGCTACCCACCTCATCAATGAATCTGAACTTTTTGTATTGATTTTTATGGTGTGATCTAAGTCTCTAAACTCAAATACACTGTGTATTGGTATCAGCTTTATTAAAGTCTAATCCCAAGATATGCCGAATTGGAGACCTAAGCTATTCACTCGCTGGGAACGCTGATTCTCGTCTAATGGTAATCTGAGCTTTTCTATTTACTTTGTTACAGTTTTATACTCTACTTCCTGCGCACAGACCATCTTATTTTCCTGTGGGTTCATGTGATATATACCTGTTTTTCCTACATTCTATTCTTACAGATCGGGAACTGTGATTCCATTGTATGATCAGCGGCGGGCGTGGGTAGAACACTTTGTCCATAAGTGCCCTACCTGGGTATTCCCTTCTCACACTTGGGTTGAGAGTCCTGGGACCATCTGGCATACTGCAGGATGTAGTACCATCTCTCATTACTGCTTGGGTATGCTTGTCGGGGATAGGCCCTTATCTGGAAGCAATCACTGGATCTTGAGCCTGGCTCTATCCTGTCGTCCAACCAGTTCCTCGGTGCCTCAGCGTCTATTTGTTCTTGCTGGCAATGTGTTGCGTTGATGCATGCTGTTCTTATTTGTACTTTCCCGTTACTGGTTTCATTCAATCTTCGTGTTTAGAGGGGAGGTATGTGCCTACAGGTACCTCATCGATGCCTGCAATGAGGCTTGCAAGGAGGGAACTCCCCATCATGTTGCCATGTTTATGTCCTCATTGCCTGACGTGGTATGTGACCCTTGTCCTTTTCCTTACTCGTACTAACTCAATTCGCACTGTTCTTAGACCCTGGATCTCATCTGGCTCAGGCGCCTTGCCGACCAGAACGGACTTACTGAGGCCATTGAAGGTGTCCTTGGGGTTGCCGACCACTCATTCATGGACACCAGCTCTGTGTTCAAAAGCTGGTGCATCCTCAGCAATGGCCTTTCCAAGATCATGAAGGACCATTGATGCGCTCAGGCCAAACATAATGAAGCACACCGCCACCGTCTTGATAGCAATGGGGATATTGAGATGAGTACCAATCCCCCAGTTGGTGCATCCAAACGGAAGGCTAACGGTGTGAGTCTTGTTTTGTTTATGCATCTTCTCTTTTGCTTATCCTGGAACGTATCGACCATCTCTCCCTTGATGTTGCTACACTCCAGTCAGCACCCGAGGAGAACATTGACTTCAAGAGGATGAAAGCCAGGCCCTCCATCTGTGCATTATGTTTCCTTCTCACAGTGAAATCCTTATTTATATGTCCCATTACTTTGTTCAGCTTCCTTCGAACCTGGCAACGCGGTGGCCCTTGCGTTTGTCAAAGAGGTTGGCACTACCCTCGAGCATACCGGCACTGTTATGGTCGAGGAACTCACGACCTACTCCAACATTCTTGCCACCACCGCTGTCCACCAGGTTTTCAAGCTCGACCTTGCTCATCAAATCTACAAGCATGTCCTCCAGCGTTGTGAGGCTGTTCTTCAGGAGCTCGCTGTCTGTTCTATGGAGAACACAAGCATTCAACTTAGCCACCTCAACGTCGCTAGTGGTTCCCAAGTTCCAGCTGCTGCTGACAAAGATGTGCGTGTATCCTTCCATTGGATCTTCTCTGCTTAATTTATCTTTTCTCAGATGAACCCCAACCTTTCAGGCAGCACTGGTGATGAGTTCCTCCTCGTTCTGAGCCAGAATTTTAGTGATCTGCTAATTTTCACAGATATGTTCTTCAGTATCGATATGCAATCAAAGTGATCAGCGGCACCTTGGTCATCACTAAATCAGGTGATTCAACCTTTGGAAAACCTGACACGACGCGTCGGCATCACATGACACACCACCGCCTGACACATATTCGCTGGCTGCTCTTATTGCTGGAAGAAAATTTTGCATAGAACAGAGACATCTGTCTAATCAGCTCTCTAAACTGAACCACCACCACACCTCTATTCACATGTCTTCACTGCACTACATGGTCTACCTGTCTACGCCTGCCATGTCCTCAGGGGGTTCCCCAGTGTTGTCCCCCATATTCTGGACCTCCATCACCATCGGTACGATCCTCGTCCTTCACTACCTGTACTGGAGGATCTGGGTGAAGGAGTCAGAGTCAAAAAGCTATGACAAATGGGTCATTCGGGGAGTGGTCAACAAATTCCGGTCTGTCTTTGGATTACCAGCACAGAGGACACCTGTATGGCAAACACGGCAAGAACGATGAGCAATTGTGAGGGAATTGGACAGGGATTTCAGAGAAGTACAACTCCTTCCGCTGCAGAGACCTGCCAGGGCCGCATCACCACGTGTCAATCGCTGCAGCCGGGCAGAACCTGTTAGCAGGTTTTCCTCAGAGTCATACCTCCCATTGAATGAAATCGCATCCACCACATCCCAATCAGATCACGCATCACATTCCCATTTACAAAGCCTGATCGACGCCTTTCCCTTACCTGCACGAGTTTGGCAACGTACACACAATGTTCGCCATGGGATCGACCTCACTATTCTTAGCAGGTCTTCAATGGAAGACTATCACACGATGTACCGGCCTCACACACCCGAACCTTTGACCCTGCCTGGGTTGCGCATGAGATACCGCGCAGGGATGGAGTTGCCAAATGCTGAAGAAGAAGTTTGATGAGGAACCCGAGTAGATTTTGACGAAAACAGCAGTACAATATCATTGGAGCCTGAGTATCCCCATTCCCTTCATCACCACCCATTTCTGCCTGCTGTCACGACCAAATGCAGTTACTGAGCCAGAATTTTACGAGCCGTTGGCGGTTCCTTGCGCCACTTCACTGAAATGATTGAGTAGCATTGTTTCTCTTTCCATTTTACACTGCCACTATTGGATAAAGTATTGGGCAGTTTATATAGTTACTTTCAGCTCATCTGACACCTATGCACCCTCCTTTTAGTCATATTTTTACTCACCTATTCAAAGAAAGAGCAGCTGACTGTGGAGTCCTGCTAAATTTCGTCTATCTGCTAATACTTCCATTCAATTCTGCTCCAGTTTCGTCTTATTTACACATATGCCAATCCTCTAGCAGTACATAAATACTTGTAGTAGTGTAGTTTCCACACCGAATCATCATGGTCCATTTTGATCCCACTTTTTCTGGCAGAGCGCTTGGCTGCTTGAATTTCTGCCAATTTGCTCGTTATCTTTTGAAAGTGCTTTTGTGTTTGCTCTCTATAGTCACTCTCAAGGCCAATTAGGTCTCATTGACCTGATTGTGTCACATCAGTTTGCTCCTTGTCCGTTTCTGCCAACCTGGCGGACTGAACCTGCCAATACAGCAACAGCGTCGACCACACCAGAGTCAACTACCACTGTGAACGGCAACAGCCCTAGGCATGTATTGTTCTCGGAAACCGCTATGCGACTAACACATCTGTCACTTCCACCCTGTCCCGAGCCGAGTATGATCCCCCAGCCTATGCTGCTAGTTGATGTCTTCAAATACTGGCAGTTGCCCAAGTATGGGATGTCATCATTTGGGGCAGTTGCCCAACTACCCAATTTGGAATGATTTGGTAATCCACAAAAGCCTGCTGGGTCCGAAATAAATAATAAATGCCATCAAATCACGGAAATGAGCTTCCTCACTGTTCAACAGAATTGATGGGTGGTAGTGGACCCTGACAGTGGAATTCCCATGTATATAAATAGAACCTCCATCAAAAATAGCAGGGTGTGGTTGATGTGCCGAAACGATGTGGCATAGCTTTGGTAAAATATCCCAGAAAGCACGAAAATTCTTCATGGGCTTCAGCACAAATGATGGGTGGTAGTGGACCCTGATAATACCATTTGGAATATATTTTTGCGGAATTTGGATGTGTTTCCCCTTTAAAAATAGCACGGGAAGGGATGGATGGCTCTGAAGGCTTATGGATGATGTTTTACACCACATTTGCAAAATAAATGATTTTGTTGTCAAATTTGTTCTTTACTTTTCACAGGTGGGCCTAATCAAATTCCTTATGCATAAAGCACCCACAGTCAATATGCTATGTTGTGGTTTGCTGTCTAAAATGCCTGTCGAACATTGTTGTCAACGATGAGCAGGCGTGTGAATAAATTCAGTGTTTGCTGAAGTCTGGTTCAACGCCTGTTTTGGTCATCAAAACCTGCCTCTTACCACCATCGTCGACTATGGCAAGCACATTTCCTGCTTCCAACCCCCCTCAAACATTCTGAGGCAAGTATAGTACTGTATTCCCCTTATTCTATCGCATAAAACCTCTGCTTATATCCTTGTTTGTTTATTTTTAGGCACTTCTTTATTTTTTTCATTATTGCTAGCTCCCAGCGTCGATATCACGCCCTCCTCCGCCTTTGATGCGATGTGAGACGGTCTCTGAGACGAGACAACGTCGAGGGACAACCAGGGGACCTGAATAGTGGGACGCCTGCACGGTGTGACCCAGATTCTGTACCACGAGCCCAGCTAACTACCAGTAGACCCTCCCCCCAGCTCTACCTACTGCCCTCCGCATTTCACACGGCTCTTTGACGGACCCACCCACACTGCATTTCTACCTCACGCCCACCACACGCTTTCCCAGCACCGCCTGCCTTCGCTGCCATGCAGCCGACACTGCTGTTTCGGCTCTCTAGCGAGAGAGAGAGACGGAGGCAGAGGATCGAGATAAGGGAGGGTCGAGACAAGGGGGGGACAAGATGATGCGAGAGAGGGATGACGCAAGAGGGGGATGAGACAAGGGGGGGATGAGAGAGGGACGCCACGAGAAAGACGCCACGAGAGAGAGACACCGCGAGAGAAGGATGCTGCGAGAGAACGACGACACCAGAGAACAATGACACCAGAGAACGACGATACGAGAGGGCAACGATGCGAGAGGTGGGCAACGCAAGAGTGGGGCAACGCAAGAGTGGGGCAACGCAAGAGTGGGGCAACGCAAGAGTGGGGCAACGCAAGAGTGGGGCAACGCAAGAGTGGGGCAACGCAAGAGTGGGGCAACGCAAGAGTGGGGCAACGCAAGAGTGGGTCCACACAAGAGTGGGTCCACGCAAGAGTGGGGCGACACAAGGGGGGCGACACAAGGGGGGCGACCCGAGGGGGCGAGGCCGCGAGAGGGACGACACAAGAAGGACGACGCGAGAGGGATGATGCAACGTGGGGGACGCCGCAACGCGAGGGGGCGAGGCCGACACGAGAGGGACAACACGAGAGGGACGACTCAAGGGGGACAACTCGAGGGGGACAACACGATAGGGACAACATGAGAGGGATGACAACACAAGAGGGATGACAACACAAGAGGGATGACAACACAAGAGGGATGACGCAACGTGAGGGACGCCGCAACATGAGGGATGCCACTGATGAGTTCCTCCTCATTCTAGGCATGAATTTTAGCGTTCTGCTAATTTTCACAACTTGTAATTCAGCATTGATTGTCGATCAAAATGGTCAGCAGCACCCTCGGCATTACTAATCAGGTGACTCAACACTTTGGCAACCTGACACGACATGTCGATATCACGTGACATGCCACCACCTGACGAATATTCGCTGGCCATGCTTATTGCTTGAAGAAAATTTTGCATAGAACGTGAACCTAGTCTTCTAACAAGTTCCTCTTTACCACCACCAACAATCTTAACCCTACACCACCATGTCCACCAGCTCCAGCAACGAAACCATGTCACCGGCTGCCACGTCTGCAGCAGGCTCGCCAGTCCTTCGTGGCATATTCTACTTCTTTGTTGCAGCCTCCACAGTGTTCCTCGTCAGCTACCTCTATTGGGTGGTTAGGATTAGGAAATCGCCAACAGAGTATTACGTCGATTGGGTTTGTCATGACGGATATGACATGCTCGTGTCCTTTTTCAGTCTTCCGGTACCTAGGAGGATTAGGCCACAAGAAGAGCGAGAAGTGGCTCATGAATTGCAAAGGGCCTTCCAGCAGGTTCAACTCCTTCCGACACCGAGACCCGCTAGGACGCGATCCCCACGTGTAAATTGCCCCAACCAAGCAGAGCCCGTTAGCAGGTTCTCGTCGTCGTCATATTTTCCGCTCCACGACATCACATCGAACACTTCCCAATCAGACCGCGCATCCCCATACAGCTTACGTAGCTTAATCAACGCATTTCCTTTACCTGCACGAGCTTCGCGACGCACTCACAACATCTGGCGCGGCATTGATCTCGCTATTATTATCACCACATGCACAGGCCTCACGCGCCTGAACCAACAACCCCGCCTGGATTGTGAATGGAGAATCACGCCGTTTTGAGGCTGCCGAATGCCGAAGAAGAAGTCTGATGGATGGATATGTATGGATATGGGTGGATTTTGACAAAATAGGCAGCGCGACGTCATTTTTGGAGCCCACCTACCCCCATTTCCCATCACCACCCATTTCCGCCCGACGTCACGTCCAAATGCGATCGCCGCACTAGGACCCTGAGAGTTCTCAGTCGGGATTTACGCCACTTCGCAGAGTTGCATGAGTATCGATGTTCTTTTTCCACTTTTCATTTCCAATTTTGGACAGTTTCCTGTTGGACTATATAGTTAGTTTTAGTATGTTTGAGAGTTAGGATACCCTTTTCAGTTATAGTATTACAAACCAACCAAGAAAACAAGCAGCTGATAGTGGAGTGCTGCTAAAAACACTTATCTGCTAACTTTTAAATACAAACCTGCTACACATACCACATGCTCCCCTTTATATATACCTTCCCAGCGATGTATATATACTTGTACATACGTAGTCTGGCGAACAAGTTACGATTTCCATCATCAGATCCCCTCTTCTCCTCAGTTCGCTTTTTTGGTCTAGTCGATCCAATTGCGCCCCATAAATTCGTTGATTGTCCCTTTCTGCCAACCTGGCGGACTACACCCACTACTACGGCAACCGCGTCGACAACTTCCGAGTTGACTACTGCTGTAAACAGCGAAAGTCCAAGGCGAGTCTCCTTCTCAGAGACCATCATGTGTTTAACACATCCGTCTCTGCCACCGCGTCCCAAACCGAGTACTGTCCCCTTGCCGCCACATTCGCAGCCCTCTTCCGCTAACTGTGTACCGCGATCAACCGCTGCTACTCGACTAGCTTCCACCCATCCTTCATCCAATAATCACCCATGTCCACCATCTTGACCTACAATCGATATTCTTGGGAGAGTACCGATCAATTCTACTCATCTCCCACCACACCTCGTTCCTCAGAATCCTATTGTTTCATTCACGGACGAAACCGTACAATTTTTGTATACATTGGAACAAACGGTACACCAGCATATCTACACCGATCATTTACTCAGCACCATATGCGTCGTCACCGAAGACGTGGAGGAGCAAACATTTTTGATCATCAAAGAAATCAGCCAAGAACTTCACCTACATTTCTGTCCTCCCTTTCCAAACGTCAGTATCCGCAACTTATTGGAGAACTACCCTCCACACAGTATTCACCCCAACTACAACCCTGACCATTTTTGTATTATCATCTGCCATTAGTGTTCCACTAATGGTAAACCTGCCAATACTCTGAATCCCGCTAACGACACATTGTCAGCCGCTATCCTACCCACATTCTGCTTTGTCTTGGAAATCCAGTCCCCCAATCCTCTCGACATTCAACAACTCGACGGTGTGCCGGAGAGTTCTTTTGTCGATCTACCTTTTGCCCGCCATAGCTCAGACTTCGAAATCATCCAAACACTTATTACCTTCAGATTCTGTTCCCAAACCCGCAGCTTCGTGTCCTCACTTCAGGCAACCCCCCGTGGTACCTAATTAGGGTAGTTACTGCTCACAAGTAATCTACCCTTAAAGGCCCAAAGACCATGGTCGCGACCACTTGGTCCTGGATTTTCTTCCAGTGGTCGCAACCAAGTGGAGATGGTTGCGACCATTTGGTTTTGGTCGAGACCACTTGCCTTTGGTCGAGACCACTTGCTTTTGGTCGAGACCACGTATACTTAGCTTACTATTAGTATAAAATTAATAGATTTGGAATGATGGCAGTGTGTAAAAATAGGATA
>JABCKT010000394.1:0-16292 GCA_018858115.1 Tephrocybe rancida | reverse complement strand
AAGTGAGTGTCATGCCTGCACTTAGCCGTTGCGCGAAGCGCAACTGGGGGTTTGGGGGCTTGCCCCCAACAAGCTTATAACCCGTGCCGCAGGCACTGGCGAGCGCGCGAGTCCAGTGCCGAAGGCACGGGTTGTCAGCTTGTACTCAATAAACGCTTGCGGGAAGTCACCCATTATAGTCTGGGTCACGCGGATCGGTCGAACTTCTTCTAAAGCCACTATCGAGCCGCTTCGAGCGAAAACGAGAGGTCATGAACTTGAAGGCAAAGAAGCTCGAAAGTCAAAGCCGCAACGCTCTTGTTTTTCAATTGATACCCCTCGAAGGTCGAGAATTCAAACGTTCAACATTCCCTCTGCACGAGGATATCAAAAGGATATAATAAACATTCCGTGAGACACAAAATATGACCACCGCAGGACTCGAACCTGCAACCTTTTGGTACCATTTAGCAATCGAAGCCAAACGCGCTACCATTGCGCTAGGTAGCCATGTTCAGAACCAGCAGTGAGACCATTAGTCTCATCTAATATATCGATACATTAATAGATGCCTTGTAATTCGGCTGACGCTCTTGACTCTTGACTCCATACTGACTCTGTATCACTGCCTGAACCCGGTCTGAACCTAGCCATGTTCAACTCATTCAAACGGCGTATAGTAAGTAGATTCTTCTATCAAAACGAAAGATAGTCAGCGACCTTTCAATTCAACTCGGACAGCCAGAAATCTCCATATTGTAAATTTTTGTTTAACTTCGAAGCGGCAACACTCACCGGTGAATCAATTCGTCTTGCGTTTAGCCACCAGCCCACTTCACCACCGTCAACGAAGGCATTGAATCTTCTTCGTGCGTCGTTGTCATCGCCGTACCCCCCGAATCAGCCTGAGAAGAAACCTCTCGATTTCAATCTCGATGTCGTCGAGGGTGCACCGACCAAGGACCAGATGAACACCATCATGTCCTACCTTCCCTCAAAGAGTATTTCGCCGTCGCACGCCTTCCTCTCAGCGCATTTCGCAACTCCTACGGGAGCCGACCGTCCTGAAGGTGTCCCGGCTATCGCCAAACTGGCGCAGGAAAACCCTAGTGCGCTCAAGTGGCCCATAGTTGTCGACTGGAATGGCGGACAAGCTGCAATAGGCGAGATTGAAGGCGTCAAAGGAATCTTGGAGACGTTGAGGAAGCGGCGTGATGGCGAACTGAAGGAGGACGAGGTTGATCAGCCCAAGGGGTGGTTCACATGAGCAATTGTTGAGTGCTGCTTGAGATTGTTGTACGATATCACAAATTCCTGTTTATAGTTACTTACTCACTCCACCCGCTTCTCAAAAGATAAGGTCTGTTACATATGTCGAACGGTCTGTGGCCATGATATCGCTGATCGGTTCACCTTTGAAGCCTCCTGTCTAAAATATCTGATTAGTATTTGCTTGTTAGCCTTATCACCGCCGAATGCCTGAGCACTCTGACGAATCTGAGGCCATATGATCAGCTTAAATTAAGTCGGCCCGACAGAAACTGCGTTGTGTCTTCCTCCTATAAATAAGAAAGCCAGCCTGCGAATACACCTTATACACGACCATCATGAGCCCTTCAGCTGATCCAGTTGCCAACAATCTCGATGCAAAGCACTCATTTAACAGAATGTGGCGAGGAAGTAAGGATGGTTCTGTTCAATTGAAGCCCATGCCCAAGTTCGACGATCCCTACGCTGAGCGTGAGTGGATTAAGGTATATACTGCCTTTTCTTGGTGCCAGCATAGTTTACCTATCTCCCATACAGGTGCACATGGCGGCTGTCTTTCGATTCTGGGGTAAGATGGGATATGGTGATGGAAATGCGGGGCACATCACTGTGCGCGACCCCGTCCTGCCCGGTTACTACTGGTCAGTATGCCAAAGCCACACTTCCGAACAAGCTAAGCGTTCAACAGGATGAATCCAATCGCTGTCCATTATTCGGCCATGACTGCAAGTACCTGCCATACAGCTTCGTTTAACAATGCTTATAGGTTTTTAGGCGTCAAAGCTGGTTCTTGTAGACCCCTCCGGTCATGTCTCCCCTCATGGTGCTCAGCTTCCCATTAACGCTGCTGGGTTCTTCATCCGTACGTCCTCACCCAATTTCTCTCCCAGCCGGACAACATTCAAACGCAGCCGCAGATTCGGCCATCCACGAGGCCCGCCCGGACATACAAGCCGCAGCCCACTGCCATTCCATCCACGGCAAGGCCTGGTCAGTCTTCGGAAAGCCTGTCGAAATAACTACGCAGGACTCATGCGTGCTCTACAACAACCACGCCGTATACGACAATTTCGGGGGAGTCGTCCTCGCCACCCAGGAAGGCAAGAACATCGCACACGCGCTCGGACCTAAGAACAGGACATGTATCTTGCAGAACCACGGCCTTCTCACGCGTAATTTATTCTGTGGAGCGAGTGTGGACCAAGTCTGATGTGCTCTTATGCAGTTGGCTCCACTGTGGACGAGGCGGCGTATTTGTTCACGTCGTTGGATAAACAGTGCCATGTTATGCTACTCGTAGAGGCTGCGTCATCCAGCAAGCTTCAGCCCAAACTGATCGACAAAGAAGACGCTGAGTACAGTGCCAACTTCCTCCAGGAGCCGCAGGTTGGCTATAGCAATGTAAGCCAGGTTCAATTACCTGTGAAGGCGCCAGGCCTAACCATTGCATACAGTTCCAAGCCGAGTTTGATCTACTCGTCGAAGAGACAAATGGCGCGTTTTTGAAGTGAAACTCAATATCTCCCGGGAAAGCCGTGAACCAATGTAACTTGTACCTTTGTACCACTCTAAGAATTGTGTATTATCTTTCTATCATTGTCATTTTTGGTCACACGACCAAATACATGAGCTTTCGGAATACAACCTATCCAGATTCCAGATCCACGGAACTCGAGGCAGGCTTTCTGCAGACCTTGCACAGTTTGTCAACATAAACATACAAGAGAAGCGAGACATCCATCATCATTTCTGACCATCCCATATATATCCTACAAATATATTTGCCCACCAGATAACCTCTCCTCCGCCATTGATAGCGCTCGTACCATCGTCCCTGCATATATCGCCATCGCCCTCCACCGCTGCAATCATCTCCGCCGCCAGCCCCAGCGTGACCCCCTCTTCCTGTGCTACCTGCGCTACAGTCTTCGGGCCCGTGAGTGCTAGGAGCCCAGATAGTCGCGCTGAGAAAGAGGCATGCGTGAAGGCCGGGGTATGTAGCACGCTGAGCCCCGAAGCGAACATGCGTGCTTGGATCGGGGGTTCCGTAAATAGTGGCAGTTGTGGGAGCACGAGGAGGAAGGTCGAGGGTGGGATAAGAGCTGGTGAATATATTAGGCGGTGTGCGATAGGAAATAGACTGAGAATAACATACCGACGCCACGGGCACGGTTCCACCCGCCCCAGACCTCATCCAAGGCAATGACCCCGCGCTTTTTCATCATCCCACCACCACCTTTATCCTGATTATAGGGAGACATAGATCCCTGCAGCACCTGTGCAAGCTCTCTCGCGAGCTCCTCGATCCACCGCTTCTCGTCCTTCATCATGTCTAGAGTCACGGGGGCGTTAGACATCTGTAGCCCGAGCTGCGAAAGCGAGGAGCGGATGAATGTCGCCTCTTCTGGCTCTGGGGGCGCGATGGAACTAGATAGCAGCTGAGATTCGGGCACGGTGGATACTGCAGTAAGCTTCTCGTTGAGTTCGGCTGCGAGGTGGACCATGTCTTTGGCTTTGACCATGAGGGCCTCGAGATCTTGAAGTGCGTCCAGCATGCCGTCCTCCCGTCCCTGTGCGGAAGTTTCCACTGTTCGGAGGATACCAGCTTAACAGATTATTAGACGCGTGCCAGATACGTAGATGTAAAGATATACGAACAGATTCCAGACCTCCCTACAGTGCCATGATCGGAAGTCAGCGACGCTTCAGGCGCCGTCGAACTTGAACCAATCCCGTGTGACTGGACATCCATGTTATCATATAGCCATTATGACGTGAAATTCAACATACCTCCCATACCTTGCCTTTCAGACTTCGTTTGAGCACGGCGTAGAAAGCTTTATCGCCACCCTTGCGGAAACTGATCTTAATGAACCGCAGGGATGTCGAGTCCCACACATCGAGATCAGGGGATGCCGGGCGAGAGCTGGGTGCGGACTTCATGGCGCGTGAGGTCTTCTGTGGCGCCCGGGGAAGTTCGGTCGTGCACATTTCGCAATACCTCAAGGAGGGGTGGTTGTGGAATGTACAAACAGGGCAGGCGTTGGCGTCCAAGTCTGGGGTTGGTGACGATGCTAAGGATGATATAGAGGGCGCAGTGGTGGAGGCAGGAAGTGACTCGGAGCGGCCTTGGGAAGCCATGGAAGTCGATGTGGAGGAAGGAACCGATGAACGAGGAACACCGCACAGTCCACATATTCTGGCGGCTGCAGGGCTTAGGCCAGGTGGATTGCGATAGGCACAGACTTCGCATTCCCAGCTTTCGAAGCCAGCCTCCCCACTGCTATTGTCTCCAGCATCTGGACTGATATCGGCGGTATTACCAGAGAGGTGAAGCGTAACTTTGGGAGACGACTTGAACAAGCCCGCGTAGTATTCTGTTTGGGTTACAGATGATAGGTCCAGCGAGACTGAGTGTTTGTACGCGTTCTGTGAATCTATATAGAATAATCGGTGAGTGGTGACCACTATGGTACCAGCTTGATGATTCGGCGATTTCTGTGTACTGTATAATCAAAAGACGCGAAATACAGGACGAAGTCAAGGCCTGTAGTGCCCTTTAAGTGACAAACTACTTACCCATCGTATATTCCAACGTTATCTTGACTCGCGTAAATCTCCTCATCGGTGTAAAGCAGGGCCTGAACAGGGATTGTACCGTCCACGGATCTGGTCAATCGGCGTAGAGTCATTCCTCAGCTCGCAATTTATGTATAAGACGCGTAAGATGTGTTCCGTTTTGAGATGTAGGTCGATGAAAGGCTTGAGTTCGTCCGAAGTTCGCCAAAGACGTCGATAAGTCCACAATTTCTGGTAGCGTAGGATGGTAGACTCTGATGTAGCACGTTGCAGTGATAACTGGCCGACCTCGACGGAGAGTCAAGGAGTCTATTTGAAAACCGTTACAACTTGTTTAGAGGTTGTGTTCAGGTCGTTGTCGTCGTCGACGTCGGCCAAGAAGAGGTGAGAGCCGGCAATCAAAAGCAACTTTCGACCCCGACCACGATGTCGCCTGATGTTCCTCGCCTCTTTCCAAATTCCGAGGCTACCCCGCAAAATCCTCGTGGCCATGAACTCATGCTAATAACTTGGTTTGTGATGTATCCACCCCTTGCACCCCAACAAGTTCATCCCAATTTCGAGACTTGGCTGTGTATAAATCCCATAGCCCTTTGATAGCCCAGGTTCTCTATTAGACATGACGTGAGTCGAACTGCTCTACTCAAGTAATGTCTACAATGAGCATATGATAGAGCTCGGTGTTCGAGCAAAAAGTCTCCTCGACTTTATCTGGCTGTATTGTTTTGTTTCTGGGGTGTACATTCCACTCTTGGTGGTAATGTCACAGTCGATGACACCGACTCTTCAATAATATACATGCCCAAGGAATCATGGCATGCTGGTTCAACGACCTGTTTATCATGCGCGAAAGGCGACGCCAGGGATGCATATTTAGGGACCTATCACCACGGCATGCACATACTTTCTTTAGAGCAAGCAGGCGACCTCGCAAGCCCAACTAAAAAAACCCTAACTATAACAAGCCCCCAGCCGACGGATGAGCTTGAAGGAAGCGAGAGGAAGCGAGGTGCCGCTCCATGGAAACGTCGACGGAAAGACTCTCTGCTTCACAAGCGATCCAACCCCGATGATCCAACATACAAGCTTGTTGACAACGTAACTGTCGAGTTTCGATTCACTGGTGCGCCCCTTTTCTCAATGATCTAATATACGTCGTACTGATTTGTCGAACAGGTAACGCAGTGTATCTGTACGCTTTTCAACCGCTTCACATTCCTTCCATCACTACCCCAACCTATATGAATCTCACCTTCTATCTCGACAACGAATACTATGGGATGTTCTTCCACCCTGGCTCTGACGATACCCCAGATCATATTTCCGGAGTCAATGTCTTCAGCAAGACAGACCTCTCCGAAGTTCCCCATGTGCTGCAAGCCAATGTCGGATTCGGGTCGGTCTTCCTCTTCGACTACCTTGTCTACACCCAGAACGAGAAAATTACACTCGGTCGCAGCCTAATCAAGAACGGGTCCTCAGCCCCACTAGAGCAAGAAAACCTAGCTTCAAGCGAAACAGCCAGCTCGTACGTCTCCACTCCATTTTTCCTTTCTGTTTTTCTTGGCAGATTCGTTTCCACATTGCTCGCTGTTGACGTTTCTTCTACCGTTTGCATGTTGTACTCCATGCATCATCTGACTCTGGCACAGAAGCTCGAAAAAGCACAACATAGCTACCTTCGCCGGGGCGATTGGGGGGAGCGTCGGCGTCCTGAGCCTCATCGCCCTCGGCTTGGCAATTAGCATAATCAGACGTCGGAGGAACTACGAGCGTCGTGAACGCGCCGTATTTCCATCCGACGATTCACCAGGCATGATCGGTCCGCGCCCCTTCGTCCCGAGGTTCTTCCCAGGCACCAACCCAGACCCCCCGCCATATGTCGAGTCTATATCTAGCTCGATATCAAGTGTCTTGCACTCGCACTCGCACTCGCACTCGCACTCGCACTCAGGCTCGGCCATGACGCTGCCACCGATGCGCTCGTCCGAAGCTGTACCCGTGTCGCTACCCTTGGCGCAGGTGCCACATCAAGAGATATCATACGCCGACATCCCTCCTTCTACACCTCCACCACCGTTGGACGATGTGCCCTTGCTACCGCCGCCGCCGCCGTTTGTGGTGGCTATTACATCCGCCCCTGCGAGCCCCATGCAGACCGAGCATGTACCTCCTAATGAAGCGGATGAAGTAGACTTAGGACAACATTGCGAACCTCCGGCACCGTCGCCAGCACAGTCTGAGACGGCGCAGCCTCTAGGGCAAGGCATACCGTCGTAGCTGTCTTCGTATTTAACATATGGTTCATCAGTCCGAATCCCAGACGCCATAACGGAAAGCTCTAGTGGTGATCACATAAAAGAACGACAGTTACAAGGGAAGGTATTGGAAAGAAAGTGTTTTACAAAGGAAGGTGATGTATGAAAGAAAGGTGTTGTGTGAAAGAAAGGTGTTGTGTGAAAGAAAGGTATTGTGTGAAAGAAAGGTAGTTAGGTGGTTACTAGTAAAAGAGGATCGAATGTCCATTGGAAAGAGAAGACACGGCAAGTTGACGTTTAGACTTGCTAGTTCATTTACATAGGTTGAAAATTTAATTTCGTTTCGTTGTATTGGTTCATCATGATCTACAAAACATATTAGATGGTGCCGGTACTACATTTTCTTTTCGGATCGCGCACCCAGATCGACTCTGTGCCATCGAACTTACCCGACGCAGCTCCATCAAGTGGCTCCGTCACCGCGACTAGAAACTCAGCGGTCACGACGCCTCGCCGATCGCGCGTCGACGTCATTCAATCTGAGGGTGGCTCCGTCACCGCAACTGGAAACCCAGCGATCACGACGCCTCGCTCATCGCAATCTGAGGGCATCCTAGTACCCGATTTCTCCCCATCGCCGCTCAAAAGATCTGCTGCCCGCAACACTTTAATCTTTGCCCTCAAACAGTTGTGTACGGTCCATGTTCCCGGGCTTGCCGCTGCGACTGGAACTCTCCTCTTCATAATGGATGGTATTCAGGTGCGGGAGAATCGTCATTCAGGTAGCGTGCTAATATGATCGTATATAAAATATGGCAAAGGTGGAGAGAGAATCTAAGAGGCTGACAAAAATAATCGAGACACTGGTACCTCGTGAACAACGTCAGCCAGGTGCCAGGAGGATCTCAAGGAATCACTGGTTGCCTAGTGGAGTAAGCCCTGATTTGATTGCTACAACTGTTAACTCGACGATGTAATTACAGGGAACTTCACGATCTAGCTGCCGAGATCGACAAATTCGCAATGGCAAATAAACTAGAGGCATTCTTCAATGATGATGTCTCAGCATTCGACGCTCATAGCGACACCCTTGAAAACATCATATCTGACTTGATTGTGAGCGCGCCGATCTTACACCCTGAGATTGATTCCAGAGTTCGCGGCAGTTCGCTCTCGCCACCGCGACGAAACGGGACACTAGCCAGATCCGCAAGGACATTGAAGAGGCACTGAAGCACTTTCAGGTAGACGAGTCGTTGGTTGATGACTGCCTCGATACTGTTAATGAGAACAGAAACAGACTGCCAATGGCTTCGAGAATGTCACTCCAGGAAGGATGGAGACCCGCATGTTTGAGAACGAGTTCAGTGGGTAGCTATTCTCGATCGTTATTATCCCGGGATTAACTGGAGACAGAGCGTATTGAGAATGACTTCGATACAGGGAACATGGTCACCAGTGGAGGCTCCAGGGTTTGTTGGTGGAAAGGCGTTCTCTGATAACAAAGTGGGACATCGTGGGTGATATGACTAACGTGAGTTTTACACGGCTTCGTCGAAGACAGCCCTGAGTCATTGCTGAGAAAGGATGTGATTTACAATTGAACGCCCAGGAACGTACAGTAGAAACTTCAGGATTCAGAACTTGAAGGAAAGAGGACATTAAAACGATGGTAGTACTATGTAACTTGCCGCGTGTTGGACTGTCACAAAATGCTATAACATTCACTATCGTATAAACAAAAACATGGTTCAAATTTGCAAACGGATGAATACATCAACAACCCGAAGGAATAAGGGGAGGGCGGAACAAGGAAGGCGGGACTACCCGTCCACCGTACGAGGTGCAAGCAACCTGGGAGGCCCATTGCGACATAATTGAGGGCAAAACCGTGCGTCCATTTACTACTACATTCGTGTTTGGGACCGGCTGCTTCGCCAAGAACATCGAGTTGAAAATGCCCGGGTACGACAAAGCGAGCCCCACAAGTCTAACGTTCGCAGTACGCAACGTATCTCCCGTACGAGCTGCGATGAACGAGAGGACGTTCGCGGCGGTGTCCCACCGGCCTAGAGTGTGGAGGTTCCAATTGGCCTCAACGGTTGCGAGGGCGGAGTAGTGCGTGTAAAAGTTGGAGTCGGTCGTTCCAGCGAGCCTTGCTGGTAAGGCTTTTCCGAGGACAAGAGCGAAGACGCGGTTGGCTATGGTGCTTCCCACCTCGTCGAAAGCTAGATGCACAGCCTGGGGTAAGAGGCTGCATCTGGTATGTGAAGTCGAAGGGGACTTACTAAGGATGACGAGGGTCTTGTCGTCATTGAACTTGGGGTCTGCGAGCAAGGGGACAAGAAAGCTCTTCACCCAGTTGCCAGCAACGGTAATGTTGGTGTCGTGTGCGTTATTCGCTAGAAACACTCCGTGAGAACACGGCAGGCGAACTAGGAAAGCGATACTCACTCTCATTCGGCGTGATGAACATCCACTGAGGTAGAGTGTTTGCAGCTAGATCCTGCTGGAAAAGAGTGAAATTCTTGATATTGGCCAACCGAGCAGGGTTGGCGTGAATAGATTCATAGCTGATGAGCGGGCTGGTCATTAGGTTGGTCAGTCCGAGTTCACGTACAATGCAGCATAAAGAGAGTGACTTACTTGTGCTTGCGTACATAGGCGTTGCCACCCGACGCAGGGTTCGTAAACGAAGTGCCCAAGAACCCTGTGGAAGGCATGTCTTCTTGGTACTCTGCCCAAGAGATACCTTTATCCTCTAGGAGATCAACAACGGTCGAGACATTTGAGGGGATATCGACGATGTCATCACTGTCCATTCCAAAATAATCGCCACTGACAGTCTGTGATCAAAGAGTTAGCATTGGCAAGAAGCAGAGGCGCTCGAAGGAATTACGGAAATATAGTTTGGCTGGGAAGGATGGCTCACTGCAAAATAATTGCTGAGTGTGAGCCCTTGTGCGGCAAGTGCTGCTAAGTTAGCTGTACAGCGTTACGAGTTAGCCTTGCAAAGTCACACACCATGATCTTATGACGCACGATCGCCCTTGGCGACATTAAAGTCGGTGTTCTCCAGCCAAATTTGTATGATCCTATTGAAAACCTTTCCTGGAACAGCTGCCTGGGTAGGGGTTGACTTGATGATGTTGGAAACAAGTCAGTGTAGCAAGGCAATGGCAGACGGCCCACTTACCAGGATGCCCACAAGGGCTACAGAAAGCAAGGCTTCGAATCGCATCGTGCGGTACAGGTGAAACAAGGTTCAAAGACCATTGTGCTCGGTATTAAGTACAAGCTTATAAGCAGATACCACCTACCCAAGACATTGACAGGGCCATATGGTAACGCGAACGTTCGAACGAAAGTGGCTTCCAAATAGAATGCACTTCGCTTCTTCTAGCGAAGCAGCATCCTAGTTAAAAACGTTATTGAGAGAAAAGCCAAGACATGTGAATGATTGCACAATTTCAGCATCCAGTATGATAGAATTTCCATGCCGGGTTCGGTTTCGGTCAAACGTGATATCAATACAAGGCTCCCATTAGAGCGAGATTTAGATTACGCCAGGAGGACCGCTGTCGTTATCGCATAGGATGGATTCGGGGTAAAGAGAGTTAAGCTCAAAGCTCATAAGGTTCAGAAGAACCATCGCAGAAAGGTTGCGGTAACTGGCCATATAAACCGTAATCAGACAGCCTGCTACGCATTTGGGCCTCGCATTTCCCAGTCAGAGCTGAACACTCTATTCGCGTAGTAAAAAGGGAATATGGAACCCTCAGGCTGGTGGTATCATGGAGGCCCTGCAGAACACCAGTGAAAGTCAATAGACGGCCAGAGGACCACCCAATTCACGTACATATGGCTCAGTTCTTCTTCGTCTTTGAAGCCTCCCCGCTTGTGACATGCTTCTCATTCACTGATACCCAACAGCAGTGATCATCGCCATCACGCCGAGGGCATTGGCTAACGAAGAGAGAGTTTCGTGTGAAATCATATTCCTTCTTGTTTGATGAGTATTCTTGAATTTGTATTCATCCAAAATAAACTTCAGAAATCATGCTCAGCTCATCGAGCAATCGGCCCGCGGAAATCGTACCCCCTGGTCCTAAATAGCACGTTTCTGCAATAATATATGAAATCTGATAAGTTGCCATGGCCCCATAAATCAATGACCAAATTTGTTGAATTTGTTTGTCCGCGACTGTAGTATTCGGATATGAAAGATAAGTGGGGATCTGGTGGGGATCTAATAGAGTGTAATCTAATAGTATTCGATTCAGGGATGCAGCCTGCAGGCGCTAATGACACTGACGCCCGCTCATAATCAACTCATAATCATGTAAATATGTACAGCCTTGACCCGCTGATCATACAATGAGCCTCAGTGAGACCTGAGCCATCATCAAGACGGAGCAACGTGTCGTAGTGAATTAGCTCGGCCACGACTTGGCCTTAGCATATGTCAAAGTTTGCATGAGCCACCCACGGGCAAACCAGGAGGAGTAAATCGTCATCTAGAAATCCTCTGTGCTATCTTGTCAGAAGCTGAGTACTCCATTACCCTACGTTACCTATACTATACTTCAAGCGAACTTCAAAGGTTGCGTGTATTTGTTGCACGCGATCGCTTCCCCCTCCCAAGGTCGTGCTGTATGCAAGACGTTCAGGAGTACCGCCGCACCGGACATGAAGTAGATAGACCAAAAGACGTCATATTTTAAAAGTCGGCACTGAGAGAGACAAATTATGGGTCCGCACTTTATCACTATTCCAAAACGATGTGTCCACTAGGCTTGGAATAGAGGCGGAATGGTTTAGCCTAGACAGTGTTTGAATGGAAATGACAATTGATAAAAAGACATACAAGGCATACTGAAAGAGTGTTGAGGTTTTTGGTGAAGATCGGGCTAACTTTGGTCGTATCAATTTGAGAAGGTTGCCGCTCTACAACTCAATGTCAACCCACTTCAACCACGATGAAGTCGAGCCTACCTTTACAACCAGTTAAAGCGTAGGCCCGGAGTAACACCGGAGGCCCGCATCGAAGCACAAATCTACCGCTCTCGTCATCAGACTCGCCAAAGAGGCTCACATCGACCACAGGTGAGAAGCGGTCCGATTCAGGTTTCTTTGGGTCGATTGTACCTTTAACACAAGGGTATTTGTATCAACCCAGCAGGAAGAAAGGATGAGGACATACATAAGGCCAAGCGCTGAGATGTGTTTGTTGTGTTGGCAATCGCAATATCTTGAGTCGAATCTTTGATCCTAAATTCGCTATCGAGATATAATTCAGTGTGGCCCTGTGCACCAGCGTGCCCTTCTTCCTCGACCTCCCTGAGAATGACCGTGTGTCCAGGCTGTGACGGTCAAGACACAATTTCCCTACGGCAAAACTCAGAGAGCGCACCTTGGCAGGCATTCGAAGAGCACCAGGAGTTAAAGTACCGTCCTCCTCTTCTTGCAAGACACAAAATCCAGTCCTGAGGTAAGATGAAGTCAGTTTCAAAGCAGCTCAGTCTCAAAAGGAGACAGGCCGAACTCAGTGCTCCAGTTCACTTGGATCTTCAACGTCGCTAATATTCACTCATATGAGCTCCGCAAGAATAGACGAAGAAATATACAGACATAGCTTCTCGAAGTGGAGAACCTTGAAATGAGAGGTCAGAACACCACCGTGACGAGGATGATATGTGGATACCTTCCAAATTATAGGAGCCCACGGATGTTGAGGATCGGACGCCTCCGGGGTCAGCGTCAGAACAAGCTAGAAATTACATGGTGAATACAACCACTATCACGACCAGAGATAAGTGGCCAGACATCGGTTGATTTTTTGAGCTTTTTCATTGCCTGATCGACGCCAGTATAGATTGTGAGGACTTTGATCAGAGGGTTCGCATCAGGAGATGGCTCGATATGAGGCTCGTCGCTGGTATCAGCATCCGCTGGATCATCATTAAGACGAAGATATCAACCGGACGTGTTCAAAACGACTCAACCTTTTTTCTCCTCCAAGAACGCATTGACCTCTGCCATCACATCTTTCAAGCTTTGCTCTTTGATCCCATGATCAGTCGGGGACTGGGTGACGATGATGAAGCGATAAGAATCTGGGATCCCGATCGTGGGTTACAGTTGCAAAAGCGGCTCGAGGGCTTACTCTCGATGTTGATGGTGTTATGGGAGGCAATATCTCCACCCCTGGCGCCATCCGCTCCTTGACCAGATTCTAGAGACGTCGTGCATGAGCGATATATTGTGTGTTGGATCCAACGCTTACCAATAGTAGAATCTCGAATGACTTGAGAGAGCGAGGTGCCTTCCATTGTGAAGTTGCTTTGAAGGAAGGTAGTAAGTAGTCCTCACGAAAGTATCGATAGAGAAGGCAGGGGTTTAAGAACCCACATACTACTTATCGTATTAAATCGTTTACTATTAGCGCGCAATCACGACTTCATGTGACCTATTACTGGAGTCTGGCCAACCACATCATGAGCCTTTCTTGGTCTCCGTTCGAAACATTGGGCTTTTTGTGAGGGCTAAGTCGCTCAATAGGACGAGGCTGCAAAACGAAATTGTATCAACGCGTGAAGGTCTAGATTCAAGTAAGTACCAGCCTCTCACCATGAGTTAATCAGCAATGAAGTAGACGTGTGCTAGAGCTCAACGTCTCAGAGCTCGACTGAGTGCATGCTGAGCGCTCAAGATTGGTTCAAGGCCCACCGAGCTGGGCAAGTGCCCGCGGCCGTCGGTCCCAGCCTTAGCACACTTGCAGCATTTGAGGGTGCGAAGGAGACATGAGGCCTCATGAGGCCGCATCTCAAGTGCGAATAAGTTTGAATAAGCCAAGAGAGGTGATCGATCAGTGACGTTTCTGGCGTGGAAACGTACAGTGCAAAACACTAAGAAGCGACCTCTTGGCACTCTGGAATCAGGGATCCGAATACCGTCACAAAAAATACTGGGAAAAGTCCGAAAACCATCGGAATCGACGCGGATTGACGAGGGCTTTCGGGTGAACTCATTATATTGTCGAAGTTCCAACTTTTATTGAAAAATGTTACCCCAAATGTGGATTTTGGACCCTTGATGTTACCAAATTTAGTATATCTTATCTTGTGATAAGATGTTAGGTGACCTTCCCACAACACAGAACCGTGCTATGCTCGCGCTTATGGATTTCGTTTTTACGCATATCTTACCTGGTTTCCTTCCTAGAAAAAGGTTTGGTGAACTCTTGGGCCAAAATTTCGGCCTGCCCTGACGGGCCGTGTTTTAGTGTTCTGCACTGTATGTCTCTCCAAAAGAGATGAATCTCTTTCGGGTGTGTCTATTACCGTTCGGGCATTTCCGAACGATGACACATACTTGATGGATGTTGATTGACGTTCCGAACAGCGGCCTCTATTCCCGGCAGTCCAAGAGCAGCCGCATCTGTCTAGGCGAGGCTCAAATAGCCCCACTCTTCTAGCATTAAATTCTCGGGTGCCTGCTTGGAATACAATCTGATTGGTCAATGAAGGTATATCTTGATGAGAATTCAACTAAATCTGGGAGGACGACCCTTATAATTACAGCATTCTGAGAACGTTCCAAGAATGGCCTCAAAAAAATAGATGGGCCGGCCATGCTCAAGTCTTACCAAGTCCTCAAGAAATATATCCAGTAATTATTCGTATCATAGACAAAGGACTTAATTCAATCTAATTAGAGGAGTAACTAGACCCCTCCTTAAGCCTCTAATTGGGGGGTTGTGTGGGACACGCAGGTGCCTAAAAACCTATCTACATATCCCCGAGCTCGCCTCCGAGCACTAGTACAGCAGGTATGTTTATCTCAGGAACATCAAGTCATCGACACGAGGATAGGATAGGACAGGATATATTATACACAACCAGTTTACTGCGTGACGTAGCTAAACACACGTAAATACGAATAACAACGTGCCTCGAATCCGTCCGCAGAACACACCCACTTGCTAAGGGGGGCGAAGATACGACAGCACAATATCATAACCCCGGCCCTCCGGGCAGGATGCGCGGGTAAAACCCTGTGGGAGTCGGTGAGCAGTTCTCTACACTCCGACATAACTCCTCGCCATCAGGCAACGTCAATCATGCGCGGTCAACAACCCTTAGAGTGAGCATGAAAATACTAAATACTTTATACAGATAATAACAGTCTCGAGGACATTGGACGCTGCGTGTCCACATTCTGACTGTCGGTGTCAGTTTAAATGGTCATCAAACCTGAGTTGGCCATGTTCCGATGCTCACCTTACGCCCGCCGTCGATTTACATTTACGACATGTCTTCCCGTGGCGGGACAGGGCCCTGTTAGTGGTCATTGTTAGTCAGGACAGCGTACAATAGATCATCACCACGGGTGATCCCATACCCCCTCATCGCATCGCCCTTCACTTCCCAGATACGCATGTAATATGCTTCGCTTGCAACCGCCCGAAAAACGTACGTCGTATCCACTACCTTCCCTCCGCATCCGCGCCACCGACACTCCTAACAGGTTCTGACAGTTACTCATGCTGGATGAGACGACATCGCTTCAGTGACTCTGCCACCTCAGTACTACACATTTGAAATAGTGAGATCATCCGATACTTCGGAACTGTGAATAGGCCTCCAGCACCCCCAGCGCGCAGAAAAATAAGAAGTTTATGATGCCACGTCGGCGTGTGACAGGAGTTCATGGGGTTCATACAATACATGAGGTTCACATATAGATTTACCCAAGAACTTGAAGTACGTACTTCATCTGACGACTCACATGGACTTATTGAAATTTTCATCGGCGTCTGAAGCGAATCAGAACTCGGAAATTGAACGCCATTCAATTAAGCTTCTTAGACGATCTATTTCCTGCTCACATTACTTGGGTTGGTAATATGGTCTAGCTGTGTTAAGACAGACACCGCATCCGTCGTAGGTACCTACTTATGAATACCATCGCTGTTTAGGAAGAAACCCGTTTAGAAGTGCCAATTTACGCGGAAGCTGCTCGTGTTACAACCTAGTTCGCGGATTATTCTATTGAGAAACCCCGGTTATCGTCAATAACCCCCCATGTATGATGTAACCCTACCGTGATCATAAGAGTTTGCAGGGTTTCTGTTCGGCGACCCGGCCGGTATTTCGGAATACATATAAGGCAATTTCAGTGATTAGATCAATACATCCTCCCTTT
>JABCKT010000393.1:0-16312 GCA_018858115.1 Tephrocybe rancida | reverse complement strand
GACTCAGTCCATGTAAACTCTATGTAGACTCTACATAGACTCCACATAAAGTCTATGTATATTTATGTGGAAACTTACGTAGAGTCTACATAGAGTCTATGTGGAGTACACATGGAGTCTAGTGGAAACCAGGGGGAGTGTAAAGTACTCTGCAGGACTGGAAGTGGGTCTGTAGGAGAGGAATGTCAAGGTGGCCGTTTGCAGGCGGAACTCACTTACCGTTGTCCACAGGAGCAGGTTGAGGGTTAAGTAAAGGCATTGCCATTTGAGGGATATAATCATCAAATTTTCTGGGGGTACTGTGGCCAGTTCAAAGCAAGAGCCAACAGGGGAGTGTCTGCTTCGGGCGGCAAGGCTGGCTGCATATTGTTTACGGGCAAATCCAATGGCACTGATTCTGCCACCATTGAATCGCCCAGTGGACATAGTAGGGCACTGGGTGTAGGGCCCGATGGATGTGATTTGCCCTGGCTGAGCGGTTCCGATTCACCCATGGATGATTTGTTGGTCGGACAATGTTCCACAGTGGCCTGAAAGAAGCCAGAGAACTTACAATGGGAATTTCATGTCTGTTCATACCTGGGATAAAGCAGCTGGTGGGCCCTTGTCCAGCTGTCGATGCTTTCTCTCCTTCCATGCTTCCCTAACTTTTTCCAATGCCCCCCCACGCGTTTCTTTGAATAAGAACATGTCCGAGAGTGATAGTTCAGAGCTCCAGCAGTGGAGAAACCCTTTTGACACGAGTCACATAGAAAAAGCTTGGAAGACATTTGCAGCTCGTGCAGTGATGACATTGGGAGCATATATTGAGCTCAGGAGCGCGTGCATATGCCCTCGCGAAAAGGGAGAGGCTGGACACTTTGTCACTGTGGAAGCGAAGAGTCTGAGGAATCTAAAGACCAAGTTAATGCAAATTTAAGGGGAAGGTCAGATTTCATCTACGTGACCCTCACTATCCATTTCGACTTCGCTCAGCGACCGTTGTCACACCACTGCTAATCGAGAACACTGGCCCAGGCCCAGTGACTTGGACGAGCTCCAATTCATGCCCAAATTCTCCAAGATCACCAGATGTTTCCTGGGCACCAGTGGGCCTGAGTCCATTGATGTCACAACCAGTCTGAGTAAAGCGAGTTGCTCTGTGAAGAGACTAGTATCATGTAGAGGTAGAGTGTTCCGAGTCTCTGCGGGTGACCACTGATGTTCACCCAAAATGGATTTGGGTGAGGTGGCTCCCACTGCAAAAGGCCTGCGAAGCCAATTATCATCTACCAAAATAATGGCCTCGCAGGCTTCATGTGACTGTGACATGTGGTGCCGGCCGTGCACTCGTATCTCAACCAACTTGTTGAAGTCTTTGGCAGGGCTAGATCATATTGGAGCTAATACACTATGTTTGGATCATCCACATTATCGAAGACATGTCAGGAGCGTACGATACAAAATATGCACCCCTAAACAAAATTTTGAACCAGGTATTGTGATCTTGCTACTCCAACTCCCCCAATGAGGACCCCCAGGGCACCAGGACAGGCGAGCTGGGTCTCCCAAGCAGTTTTGCTCTGCCTTGTCTCAGGACCTGCCACTGCTCATATACCACACCCCCTGTTCGGAGCTTCTGAATAACTTCTGCTTCAACCTCGGCAGCATGTATTTCGCCCCTGAGCCATTTATCTAGCACAGAATGAATCGGCGTCAACACTATGCAGTAGGGAGGGTAAGACATACTTGTTTTATGGGAAAACTCCACAAAGTATGGGTGCTGCTCTAAGATTGCTCTCCAGCTCATGATGTCGGTTACAGTTTGTGAGCCGTGGGATGTGGCTATCAAACAATTTTGGTCAGGCTCATATCGCATCATGAGGTTGAGAGTTGGACAATGGAGATTCTCACTGGAATTCGGAAGAACCGGTGTAGCATGGGCACCTGCATCCGATGGTCAGTGTCTAAATTGTGACCATGTATATCTGGATGTCACTCACTGTTTCCCAACACATTATGACGAACACGGGCCTGGTGGCCTGCAAAGAGGACTGAACACGTAAACTAGGTGATACTCCAGAATCTTGAACTTCTTCTTCAGGCAAAGCTGTTCAAGACGTTGAACCAGGACCATGAATTTGTCAATGAGAGCATTCCTGGTGTCAGCTTGGACGCTGGCAACACTTCGTCCAGACCTGATCAATGCGTTGTCCGATACGGAGGTGCCCATGGAGTCCGCCCACTCTTTATCTATTGACGCCCTGTTCGCCTCGAGGGTCTTTGTGCTGAGGAAAACTCTTGGTGGAGAGGGCCAAATGAGGAACATGTGCAGGTGGTCTAGCTGGGGCTAGTATGTGTTGAAACCCAGATAAAGCTGCCTCTGCAGCCGAATCAAGCGATGATTGGCGACTCGCCGTGTTGACACTAGACGGCGGAGATGATGATGGATCGTCATTGACAGACGACATGGATGAATCGTGGCTTTGACGGCCAAGTGAAACGAGTTGACGGGGAGGATGGAAGGATTTACTAAAAGGCAATTCAAGGGACTGGGCATTGAGCCCATCCTGCGTCAATGGCTGTGCGGAGTTAAAAATGAATGATTTTGTATTTGGTGAGAGTTGAACATCGTCATGGGCTCGCCAATTGATGTCAGCGGGAGGGGTGGAAGTACCCTCCAGAGTGTTGATACCATCTACAGTGTCAAAGATAATCGCCTCCACTCCGACAGTGAAGTTGGTTAGCGCAACGACCAGGTCAGCCCCACGTGCAGGCTTGATGGAAGTGAAGAACGTCCAAAGCTTGGGAAAGTCTCTTTGGAGCATCTTATTGAAGTCCTCGTCATAGGAAGAGCTGGTGGGAGAAGTCATATTCAAAAGCCACTGTTGGTGGTACAAAAGTAGGAGGTGTGTGGTCAGGTGCCAGCGCAGGCAAGGGTAAGTTTTGATTAGCCAGAACATGAGGCATTCTGAACAACAAGTCCATGATTTAAATATATTTCTTGAACAGGCTAATCGATGAGATTGTGAAAGTTCAAGCAGAGAATCTGGACACTTGCGGAAGTCAAATACAGTATCATGGTAAAAGAAGCATGAGAGCAAAGGCTACCACGACAGAAATTAGTAGAAATATCAATTCTGATCCGGTGTTCGGCATTGTCATCCCCAAGTGAAGTTGCAGCCGAGTTGCTGGACTTGATCTGTTCGGCAATGTTGAATGTGTATATGTTCTTCATAACTTCTGATGCTTCACGGCAGCCGTCCAAGAGGTTTGTCCCAGCTCACTTTGGCTCACACAAGCTCAAGACGTTTCTGAGGCAACTCTACTATCCAGGGTACAGGACATTTAGGCGGCTTCTTCGCCGTTCGTGGACTTGGTGAGTCAAGGTAATGTTCTTTCGTGCGGCGGTGCATATTGTGATGTTTCAATGATGTATCGTCCCAGAGATACGGTCGTTATGTTATGTCGTGGCAATTTTCAGTGAGTGTCCAGTCCCTTACCATGTCACAGTCATTTGAAAATAAACTACTATTTCTGGCGTAAGGCGGCCGACATCTTGGATCATACATATTCGGGCATTTCCTGTTACCTTGTTTCGTCCTTCTTGAACTTCCAAGTCCCATTTTCTGTACTCGCTCGCTCAGACATCTTTAGATGGGTACCTCCCGCCATATACCCTATGAATCTTGTGCTGCTGTGGAGATGGCTGGCCATCCGCCCCATTTGGGTCAGACAACCCCCATCCGCCTTCTGAGCATGAGTGCCACATCATCACCATTCTTCGATTCGTCTCCCACAAGCCGACCACAGATTCCTGGGAGCCAAAGCTCCCACAGCAGGTCCAGCATGGTCACTGTTGTCCCAGAAGGAAAAAAGTGCCAAATTGCCATAGAGGAAGAAGAGTTTTACACAGAATCAAGTATGGTGAGGTCATCCCAATCTGTGCCACTAGTTCAGGACTTACCATGAACTTCAGTTCATGCTGGCGTGTACCCATGATATGATGAAGGCCAAAATAAAGGATAAAGATGCTATCGAAGTCTGCATAACTCGTGTGGGGAAGGAATGTGATCCTGAAGCAGATCAACTTTGCAATGTCTTGGGCCATCAGCACAACAGGCTTGTCCTTCAGCTTAACATTCTCCTACTGCTGTGGAGCTTGCTCTACAAGGAAGGGACTGGGACAGATTACAAGTGAGCACACACATATCGCTTTGGCACAAACGGTTCACTAACATTGTTTCACCCTTATAGCAGAAGTCTTAATCCACCAGATGTGTCCACTGCGCAATATTATCAAGAGCACTACTTGCTTTCAACATTCAGTTGAGTATATTTGCAGGGGTTTCACTTACTGTGGAGAGCTTTTACATTGCATTCGATGATATGATATTTGACTTGTACCTATGCTTCCACATTTATTGAGCCGTGGCTGTACGTATCAATGAATCAGAGCTCACAAACTCCCTACTTGCCGTTTCTCATGACCTGCTAACAGTAATTTATCATCACTTGTACTACATTCAGCGTGTTGTACGATTATTGATCACTGTATTGTTTTTCAACTGCTGGGCCAGGGCACTGAGAAGCGTAAGGGTTGCCTGGACTTCATAGAGCTAAGTTTGATAACTTGAAGGACTTGTCCCTTGAGCTTGAACCTTAATCATGCCGTCCAGGTGTTGTTGTTGTCATCCCTTAATTTGTGACACCCGTCGTCATTGTTATTTGCATCAGACGGGTTCTGAATCTGACTCAGAGCAACTAGAAGTTCTTAACACTGTTGCCCCCACTACTCGCTTCATAGTAGCTTACCACTGCATCTCACCGGTACCAAACTGTGACGGTGAACTTCCACATTTCTCAGACTGCCTGATGCTGTGCTATAAGTAGCAGCAGCAGTGGCCTGGGAGATACAAGGAACGCTCAGTCCGCCACCGAGATGCCGAAGGCGGACACGACCACAAGAGCTACAGCATTGAGGCAGCAAAATGCACAGATCTGGCCCGGAAATCATCCACCTCCAGTTGACAAGCCATGCACTCTCTGGGCTTGTGACATGGACAAGGAAGGGTGAGAGTCTTTGCAGCAACATCCTCCATGGCATACATATTGACAACTCTGCTTGATTCAAGGAACCCGCTGGAGTATCTTGGCTGTCATTTCTGTCAAAAATAACATGTGTTTCTACCCATTGGAACCTTTATTGAGAAAGGCATGCTGATACTCAGCCAACATTGTAACAGGGTCGCAAAGCATTTAAACTTCAGGTGCGGTATTCACTCTACTATTCTAATTTGCCTGTATGACTGCTTGACCGCTAGCAATTGAACAGGGAGCAACGAGAATTTGATCTCTACCTTCACTTATACAGAATGGCTCCTCCACCCCTTCAAGATTGCTTTAATCACATCGTCGCCTCTGAGGATCAGCCAGCTGGAACATTGTCAGAGCACGTTGTGGAACAGGCAAGCTTATCTTTTCACATTCAGACTAGTGAGAGGCACTCATGTTTAGCCATGCCAGATCCAGAAGGGAGTCCAGGCAGCCTTGAGCAATGACACCAAATACATGAAGCCTAGTATTGTAGCATGGATAACCCCTGCAGGGTGCACACCCTCGCCCCCACTTTGGAAAGAGGTAAAGATAACACGCGGATTCCGTCACGATCTTACTGGGGCATTGCTTTGCCCTTGGGAGTTGGACTGGTCAGATCCCATGTAAGCGATTCACTTGGCTTCTATTCGAATTCAGCCATCTTATATCTCGCACCGGTAGTATTCGAGATGCATTGAGGCATGGTAACTTTTCCTACACCTCTGGTAAATATCTGCCAGCGTTCCTTTTCGAAACCTCAGCTGCCCCCCACCGTAAGAGTCCATGGGAATGCTTTCTGCAGAACTCTCTCCTTGTTAAAGTAAGCCTCGCACCAATGAATGATAGGAACAGCCTGACTGTGACCTATACTAGGCCTACCTGCATATCTCCCAGTGTCATGCACAAAATATGGCTATAGACTGCCCTCATCTCTCGTTGCTTACTATCAAGGAGAGCGTCACACTCCCTTCGATTGTGTATGTCGCAACTCAGGTGCGTGTTTGTTCCCTGTCCTCCAAACATCCGGCATCTGATGAGATCCATAGGTATGACATGCGTTATCCAACTCCGTGGTATTTGACGATGTTGATTGTACATTTTATCGGTCAACGTTGGACTTTTGCATTGAGTGCCTTCCATCCAATCGCCTGATTGATCTCATTACCTGGTGGACAAGGTGTGTCAAACTTCCCTCACTATTGTTGTAATCCAAATGCTGACACAATGAACACCAAGTCAGCTTCAAGGCATCGAATGAGATCTTCTGCCAAATTGGTCACTGGCATGTAGTGTCAATGATGTTCCTGCAAACAGTAGAGCCTTAATAATGTACAAGCATACATATGATAATCTCAGCCATTTCTACCACTGACGTTTAAACTGCGTTCACAACTTGTTCCAAGAGCTGCCAGCACGTGCGAGATCTGAAAAGTCCATGAATCACGCACAAGTTTAAAAATAGATAAATCATCATCATCATCATCAATGATCATCAATGTCTGATAAGTTTTTGAACGTGTCTCTCAGTGCACACACATCATAACTTATTCGACTTGGACGTTTCTTGGACGTTTGAACTCGGACTACCACGCCATTGCCGTGATGGAGTTCATTGCCCTTTCTTCACCTGGACCTGTCAAACTCTACTGATTTCTCGAACTCTGAGTCAGGCGCCCGACTTTCTCTAAGCCCAGTCTAGGCCTATTTCAGCCTAGTATCTCATACCTAGGCTCTAAGTATGCTTCGCTAGTAGGGCCCTTTGCAATAACTAGGCAACAGCCTCCATAATAGCTACACTGAACTGCTGGGAGCGCTCATGCATAGTAGCCCTAGTGATAATGCATCTTCCATAGTACATCTCCAGCCTCTCAGTTGGTGATCTACCATTGTAGTCATACTGACTAGTGATGTTTCAATTTACGCCCGAGTCAATGGATCGTTTCCTTAGCTATTGGGGTCAAGACCGTCTTGAGTCAATTCGGGGGGACCTCATCTTGACCTCCATTGAGCGAGGCTCTCAGGGGTGGTCTAGAGCTCCCCATGGTCGCCAACGGTTTCCGACCGTCGTTTCTGAAGTGGGCTTCAAGTTTTAGTAAGCTCATTGCCGTATTCATCTAGCCATTGTTTGTTTACCAGCCGACGCCTCTGAAGAACCTCACTACTACTCAGTCACATCGTCTCCAGCAACCGCTTCCATCTCATCCATTGCGATTCCAGTTGTTCAAGGCCCTCCTTTTTTAAACCACTGGAACTCCCCACTGGACCACTATATAACCATGGCCTTTCAGCACCATTAAGACAAACATCTCTCCTAAGTTCTACATTCCAGACAACTCATGTCTGTATCTTCCTTACCGACACGTTGTCTTCCCAGGCGGCACGATAGAAATTCAATTCTGAGTCGTCCTCCCCAGCGTGAAAGTCCTACTCCAGACCTACTTCAACAACCTCCACTATCTGCAATCACTCCCTTGCATGTTCGACGACCCTCAAAGTACGTGTGAACTTTGGGCCGCTACTCCATCTCATGCTCAATCTCCTCTCCTCTCCATGGTCTCCTCTCCTCTCCATGGTTAGCTCCCAGGCAGGCATGGACGATGTCTCATTCATTAACCATGGGCATCATTTTGGCCAAACTGTCAGCACCTTTGGGGATGGCATCTTCAACCTCATTGTTTCTGGCCATCATATATCAAACCTCCTCGCTCGACAGGTTGATGTGACATCCCTGACTGAAGTGTATGTACTACCGGCACGCTCTCAGCTCCCTGTGTACTATGAACTCATGGCTAGTCCACTAGGCAACGCATGGTGTGGAGAAATTATTGCTCCCTGCTCCTCATGATCCCTCAGTTGGAAGGCATCTCGCGGGTGCATCCAAAGGTGAAACTCAACGTATAGCGGAGCTCGTGAGTTGATTAATTTTGATAACCTGGCGGTAAGTGCTTTAGAGCTGACTTCTACTAGATCTACAGGGGTGTTGTTGCCGCTCATATGGATGATAAAGGTCTTTACAGGCTATGCTCACTTCTTGGCTTTCCGCCTCATACAGCAACGACATGTTGGGATTGCAGGGTTTGGAGAGGGAGAAGTGGGGTTTCAATCACCCCGTCACTGGATCCTTGCTATGTCCCATAGCTCTAGAGTGGGATGACCCCAAGTAGGTCGTTGTTATTGCTTTTTTTTTTAGTTGTGTTTGGCCAACGAGGCGTTAGGATACGAGAAATGATCACCAATGGAAAATTCAAGCATTTCGATCAGGAGTTGAGCTGGCCATCGTTCGTCTACCACCTTGGTGTGTTTGATGCTGCAGATACGTGGGCCAGCCTTTTTCACAGCTTGGTTCTTGTTCTGGTGAGCATCACAACAACACTGTCATGCTCGCCAGTGCTTACAACGCTTGGGGCAGGCTTACAAGCATATCTTCACATCCTCCAGCTCTCTCTTTGTACAAATCCAGTTGAATGGCAAGACGCAGCCAGGTGATCGCTGTATCTATGGAATGACTCATGTTGCCCCGCGTTCAATTGCGTATATTGCTATGCAGGTGTGTCTTGTGGCCAATCACTCCCATTTTTGCTCCTGACGAAACAGGTTCACTTCTGCATGGGCTCCAAGCAACTTTTCATGCAAACTGATGCAGTAATGTCTTCATGCAAGTTTTATGAATACACGGTTGAATTTTTCGATAAATCTCATAACAATCCTAGGATGCACGACCTACTTGCCTGGTGGGATTGGTGAGTGAATGATTTGTCTGGTTTCATTCAACGGAGTGCTTATACACAAGACCTGTTTCTAGGCAAATATTTCCAGCAAACCTTGAAATCACTCGAGAGCCCATTGTGAGTCCAGGGGTAATCACCCATGTTTTCTAGTCATACCCCGGTGTTCGACCTGGAGCTGATAGATTGTCTAGTAAGCTAGTAGCGGCAGTCATTATGATTTGAGCAAGCAGTAACCAGAAGATACCTGTACTATATAGTTGGTGGGGATGAGGGGCAAGAGGAGGGACAACTTTCTGACAATGTATTTTGGCACCATCATTAGTTGAAGATGTGCGCGTGAAGCCCACACATGCCACACTTGCAGCGCCTGAAGAAATCTATCTTGAAATGTCATAGATTTAAAGAAGATATAGACATGTATGGGCATGTATCAAGCGCGAACTTCCCCTACTGTGTCAGAAGTCTATCAGCTTGAACTACAAAACAATGTTGTAGTTGTGTCCAACTAGGTCCAACTTCGTTACCTTCACAATCTAGGCAGTGTTGGCCTGGGTAGATATCATCATATCATTATGAGATCGCATCACCATGGCTCCCACTACTACCAGACTTATGTAGTGTGGTCAATGTTTTGCAGAGTTGTTTTAGGGCCAATCATTTCATTACTGGGCTGTGATACACAGTATACAAGTCTGGCGGCCATTATAAGTGAGTGTAATACATTTCATGGGTTCATAGTCTTGCATCATTCAGAGAGAACATTATCAACTCTGCCTCACCAAACCTGAGCCTTCACATTTTCCTGATGATATATCCCTTTCCCAAGTTAATACATGCTTGCCACCGATGAGTGTAGAAACTTAATGTTCGTGAGCAAGGCTTCTTTCTCTCTGCAAGAGAGTTGCGAGGTGCCCTAGAGTGTATGTTGGGGTTGGTAGTCTCTGAGGATGAATAGTTATTGTTATTGAGATTATGCTTGAGTTTGAGGTCCTGTTTCTGAGTCTCATCGACTTCCATCAATGACGAAAGGGTGGGTGCCTTTTGAGAACAATTGCGGCCTCTATGGTGGGCCAGAATATCCTGGTCTTGATTTTCCTAAAGCCAATATGAGCATTCAAAGTGACATTCAAATCATGTTTCCTCACATCACACTTGTCCCCTCCTTGGCCCCTGACTGGAAGATTTTCATCTAAGTAAAGTTTGTTAGCTGTGGTCTGCCACATGATGGCGACTCACCCTCTGTTTTTTTTATCAACCTTGGTGCCTTCCAGGAATGATGATATTGAGTTAAAAGAAATAGACAGCTTTCAATGAACTCTTACCGGTGTCTTCAAAAGATTGGACTTGTGCATTATAGCTGTCAGGCTGACTTTCTTGTGGGGCTTGAAGGTCAGAGTCGTCAAAGTCTTTCATCAAAGTGTCTTCTTCTGCCTCTTGAGCTATTTTGTCCATGGGAATGTTTTCCTGGTCACAATCAGCCCAGAGGTCATCATCGTTACCTTGGCCTTCTTCAAGGCCATCACTGTCGCTGTCCTCTGCATCACTAACACTCCCTGTATCTTCCTCGTTGATACTCATACCATCCTTATCGTCATCCTCACTGAAATCACTACTTGAGCCTCCTTCCCTATTTGTCCCCTCATCAGAGCCTGTCTCATTGCTGGAGCACTCGCTAGACTTGTCTTCAGATGAGTTACTCTCAGTCTCAGAAATGATATCATCTATAAGGCAGGACCGGTTAGTGGTAACATTCAAGATGGAAACTAATCACACCTGTTGGTTTTATTTTGAGTTGCACCAGAGTATGCTGGGGGTTTGACTTGGGAAGTTGAACCTTCTCGGAAGATACAGGGTTGGTATTCCCTTCGGTGTCGCCGCTATCCAGTTTGGTGCTTTGGAAGGTGGATTTAGCTTGGGGAAGGGCCTTGATTGGGGAATTGTTGCAGTTAGGGGTGCCAATAATGTCTGATCCAAGAGTCGTGTCGGAGACAACAAGATCGGTGTTGACAACTGTTGGGAGAGGATCTGCAAGGACTATACATTAGATGCAAGAGCACATGCTGTGGGATATTTATGTGTGGTGGCAGCATTGGTTTTGTGTGCTTGGACTTGGCCTTCTCCAAAAGAAATTTGCTTTCGTTGTTGCCAGGGTGGAGCTACAGCTTCAAGGTAGAAATTTAGCTTTATCAGTCCAATGTAGGAAAGCCCAGCACCGACCTTGACTATGAATATCATGGGGGACATCTGGTACATCGTCTCTGGCCGGAACTATGCTCTCAGCTTGAAAACCAAAGCGGCTACCTGGGTTTCCTTGGTATAAAACAGGCTTGGGAGCAGGATCAAGTGTGGCATTCTCCTGGGTAGGAAGTTTAACTTCAGTCAACACCTGCCATCAAGGTTAATTAACACTGGACCTGAAAGAAAGAAAATATTACTTCTTTGCAAGAACGTCGGCCTCGCGTTGGAGGTGCTGGAGGTGCCATGTCATTTGCTGATAATCCGTCCAAGGTGGCATTAGCCTTGTATTTGTTCTTTTTGGGCTGTGTAGGTCTGACCGCCTCACTGACTTTCTCTAGCTGTTGAAGTGCTCCACCTTGTCTTCAATTGGCACGAGTGCTGCACCATTTTGCAGGAGGTCGTTAAAAAGACCATAGTAAGTAGTGAGTCTTGGCATGAAAATTGAGAGCACCTTGTTCTGCAGCATGTTCTTTGTCACCGTTTTCTAAGCCAGGGATGTTCAGCTTAGTCAAATTTCAAAGATTGCTTTAAGTACCTTTGTAGCTCCTTGAACATTTAAGTTGAGATTTGCCTGCCAAGGATGTTTTCTGGGAAGTCATTGAGAAAGAGGACAGTACATGGACGGCAAGACCAGTGTGGGTAACAGGTTCAAGGGGAAAAACGTAACACTCTGTTTATATGAGAGTATCCAGGAACAGACAGTATTTGTCCAAATTGTGGATCTGATTTTCCGCCACTCATTCAAATTATGAGAGAAAGGGTCACAATGTCATAGGCAAAGAATATTAAGTACAAGGCAGCGAGGAGGAAAAAGCAGTTAGGAAAGCATATCACAAAGTACCAGGAAGTCATCTAGGTAATCTAGCTCTGAGGAGACTCAATGAGTGGTGGTGCTGGGCAATGTAATCATAACTGACCAGTTGATGATGAGCCTTACTTCAAATTCATCTCGATCATCCTCAGGCTTGTTGCTAATAATATGTGTATCTGACTAGGATTCAGGGCGATTTCTCTAGCATGATTTACTGGTCTGTGCTCACCTCCAACAACAGTACGCCTTGAACACTGACGCTCAACAATGGGAAGAGGGGGTGAAAATCCTTGACGTAGAATAAGATAGGTGACATGAGAGAAGACAATATGTGCCTCCTCCAGCTCCTGTGTAGCTGCTTCATGTTCAATTCTGGCTACACAAAGTTTCTCTTTAGCAGCTGCAGCAGATTTGGAACATTGTTCTTGGTATTGCATGAAAATTTGGTATATGTCGTTGGCCTGAGATTTGGTACAGTTGCTGGGTATGTATTGATGGAGATGCTGCAAGATATGAGTGGCTGGTCACAAGACACTATCACAATAGCTCACAAGGAGCCCTGACGCCTTGGTAGTATGGGCTAGAATGATTTTGTGAAGATCTAATGTGGACAACATAGGGATGTTGTGGAACAAGTACAGTAGAAGCCAAACAGGCATAAATTAAGAGTTTGTCAATGTCAATGTATCAACAAGTGTTTCTGTCTCAGTAGTATTAAAAACAGCCAACTGCTGACGCCAACCATTGAGGTCATACACCCAACCCTCACCCATGGTATCTGAATGCAAGACAAAGGACACCCCATACCCCTCATAATGTGTGTTGAAATGAGTTATTTTTCCAGATTGAAAAATCACTGCGTTGGCATGGTCCAACTTAAGAGCAACACCAGCTTCTTTAAGACAAAGGTCTCCCCCTGTCCAACATCCAAAAGCAATAATGACACATATGAGCCTGTCCATGGAGTCCTTGTGCCCATTTGAGCATGCAGCAATATTGACGACAAATCCACCAAAGGGGTGAACAGGCGAATTGAAAAATAACAGCAGTATGCTGGTAAAGGCATTGAGTTTTGCATAGACATCAGGGAGATGGTGTTTAAGCTAATTGTAACAGTGAGTCTGAATGCTTGAATTGTAGACAAGCTCACATACATTTTCACTGATATAATGCCCAACATCACTGAGCATCTCAGCTAAGATGTGATACTCCTTGATGTTGTCCAGTAGTTCTTTTGATGGGTGAGGTAGGCGTTGCTTATAATTGACTTGCTGGGCTCCTTTTTTCCTGGAATAGTCAGGGTAGACACCCTGAGGTGCTCCATTGCCCTAGAAGAAGCATTTAGAAATAGATGTGGTTGGTAAATGGTGACCAATTGGAACTCACTTTTTCACAATAACAGTTATAGATTGAATAATGTTGAGCAAGATATTCGAAGCCAGGTTGCCGGGAGTTGTCATCCATGTCCTCATTCCAGAATAGTGCATGCAGTTTATCCCCAATGGAGAGGATTTGTGGCCCAAGCGCTTCTTGCATGTTGGTCAATGCTAAGAACAGTAACTCTCCCTCAGAATCTGTCACTTTCAAGGAATTCCTAAGAAAGGTGTAAGAGAATTGTTAGGGGAAATTCCCCAGAAGAAAGCAGGGACAAACCCTTTCAATGACTTTGTAGAAAATCTAATGTATGTCTCATCGTCTTTGAGTGTCCGATCATTTGAATTCATCTGCAAGCCAAGACATCATCACATTGAAATTTGTCAAGGCCCAGGGGATTCACTTACAAATGCATCCAATGAAGTCAGATCATCTGCCCATGATGAGTTTTCAACCTTCAACCTTTCGTTCTCTGTCCATGCTTTGTTATCCCTGGTAGGAACACCACCTGTAGGTGTTTTCAAGGTAATGGATGAAGCTATTTCTTTAGTTGGGGCAATGAGAGATCATTTTGTAAATTCGCCAAGCCCCAATTCCTGAGAAAGAACTCCATCCCAAGCATTTTCATCTCGAGGTGGCAGGCAAAGTGACTACAGACCATAACTTATGAGATATTCCACTAATAAGGGACAAAAACAGCTTACAAAGTCGCGATGCTCTCTAACATTTCATCCACTTCTGAAATGGTGGAGAAACTGAGAAGTGAGTTGTCTTTCAGTCCAGTAGGGATGGTCAGATGTGCCAGCTGGGCAGTAAATTGCAATCGAGTAATTCTGGGTATAATGATCATTTGAATTAGTACGCCACTGGGATCATCTAGTGATTTCAGCAAAGAGATAATATTGATGACAGAGAGTCCTACTGGAGTCGGGGCATTTGAGAACTCTCCCCACAGAGGCGATAGCAGTGTATTGAACCTTGTTGGCAACCTCACCATCCAAGTTTAAAGCAGCAAGGAGGACCAAAAAGTAGAGAGTCCCTGGTGTGAAGCAGGCAAATTTTTATTGAAAGAAGGAAGAAAGAATGTTCAAAACTCACCTCCAGCGGTGAGGCAAGCAAATTTTTGACCACGGTGTTGCCACTTGCATAGTGTATCAGAGCTCATCTTGTAGAGATTGGCAATTTCAGTTGTGGATAAGGATTTCTCCACAATAACCCTGTGTTAGTGTGTAAGATAACAATTCAATAATTTTGCTAAGGACATACTCATTGATGGAGATGGCCAAACAGATGAGATTCATCATCCAAGCAAAACAATGCAAATGCCCAGTCAACTCATCCTTCTGGCAATGCTGGATACAGGCAGCCAGACTTTTATTGGCAGACCACGAATGCATGTCAATCGAGACACACTGGTTGAAATCAGACACAAGGGCCCAAGTTCAAGCATTAATTGCAGCCTCATTTTGCTGTATATCGATCTGGGAGAATTTGTTGATGAGGTCCCGAGCCTGAGCACACAATGAGGCTGCTTGACTGGTCACTTCCCACTCAGGGGATCCCCCCCCTCAAATGCGCTTTGCTGCCTCAGCCTGTGTGTTTGCACCTTTGCCAGGATCCTTTCTTTTCCTAGACGCATTTCTCTTACATACCTTCCCACCTGTACCCAGCTGCATGGGAGGCACTGCACCATTCGGCTGTAGGTCGTGGAGCCTGCCAGCATATGAACCGCCTCTGGCATCCCCATCCTCTTCCTCCTCCTCCTCTAGTTCCTCAGGTTCAGCTGCAGGCTATTCCTCATCCTCATCTTTGTCTTTGTCCTGTGGTTCCTTAGGCTCCACTTCAGGCTCCACTTCAGGCTCTTGTTTGTCATCCCAAAGATGAGGGTCTTCTCCTTGTTCTCCCTCTATGTTGTTGTTGTCATGGCTCTCAGCAACTGGAGGCTGTTCACTAATGTGTTGGGGTCAAGATGATGGACATGAAGGGAGAATGGTTTCAGAAGGGCAATCAGGACCTCCAGCAGGAGATAAGTGGAATCTTTTTGAACGGTCATCCTCCTTGTCCTCCAATGTGACTGAACAAGAACACTTGCGAGCTATGATGTAATCTACAGTCAGATATGTTGTTGGAATATGATAATGTGTGTGCATACCTTGGTGTGATGGGTAGTTGAAGTCAAATACCTTGAAGACATGTAAAAGGTCTTTAGCTGCAGGTGTGTCAGGGAGTGGTATATCCTGGAAGGGCACCAGCCAGCCCTTTTCTATGATTGTTACGATATAATTGGCCGTGAGTGTGTCAGGGCTCCGACTGTTGTGGGAGTTCTGTCTGGGACTTCCTTGACACATAGACAATAGGCCATTGGTAATATAAGTTGGGAGATAGATCCAGCCCGACGATAGGCAGTCACTGGCCATGGAGATATGGGAGAACGAAGGGAAAGGCGAAATTGATGTGAAGCGTTAATGTTCCGACAATTGATGTTGAGAGATCATATGATTAGGCCACAGCCGGGCCAGGGGGGGCCCAGCTAAGTTGCAGTTGTGTCGAGGTTCAAGTTGAGGAACAAATGAAAATAGGGAAGTCCAGTCGAGTTCAGTGTAGTAATAATGTGCAACAGATGAAAGATAATCCAAGTTAGCAATGGGTAAGGTCATATGGGGGGTATGTATGGGTCAATGGGTCAAATATATGATGAGTATCTGCCAAGGTGTCAAGCATGTGTTGAGGTATTTAGTATGTGCCGAGGAGTCGAGTATGTGCTGAGGTATGAGTATGTGTTGAGGTGTCAGGAGGAGGACTTTACACTCCCCCACTAATTCCGATCGGAGTCCGATCAGAATCCTAGGAGTCCTAGGACTCTATATAGGAGAAATCACCAAATTTCCCAGTCCTAGTCCAATGTTGGACAAGGAAAGTCCAATCGGACATCGGATCGGACTCGGACTCTGATCAGAGTATGATCGGATTTTCCGATCGGAGTCCTAGGAGTCCAGTCCAAGGAGTCTGACAACACCGAAATGTTGGGGTGGGAGATGTGCAACTACTTTATTTATATTTAAATATATAAAAAGTTGCAACACAG
>JABCKT010000392.1:0-16364 GCA_018858115.1 Tephrocybe rancida | reverse complement strand
CGTGCGGAGAAACCTTGCAACTGGATGAAGGTGAAATTAGTATAACGTGTACTTTAATACATGTAATGTAGTTGACCCGCACCTTATGCGTAACTTTCCCGGTACCCATCTTACACTCCAAACCCGGACACCCTGAAGACCATGATACTGCCAAGCTGGCCACAGTCCAAACCATCGAAATCCCTCTATACAGAACGTCAGGCCAAATTTCGGTTTCTTCATCCCCAAAAACAACCCGTCCAGAACGCCCACGCACGGCGCAGCACTCATCGTATGCAAGGGCAACGAGAAAGCGGCAGATTCGGAAAGAGCGCGGAGGCAGCGAGGCAACAAAGTGATGTTGAGTAGTCGTCTACGCATCTCCGAAGCATCATTGTGTCTTGGACGATGGGCGACATCGGCAGATGCGAAGGCTCATGCCGGATGACTAACACGACTGTCAGTAGGCTTCGTCGGGGGGATGAAACACACAACTTACCTTTATACAGCCCCCCGGATCCACTGGTCCCGTATCGGCCCCGTATCTGTTCGCTCTCACCCATCGTGCGCACCAAGTACCGGTGTATTGCGTTGTTCCCGAAAGGCAGGCGCCATAGCCGAACGAACAGGTGTGCGGAGGCCGAGGATCGAGGGTGGACTGAGCGTGCGGTTCTCGATGTGCGTGTACACGCCGGGACAGGGGAGGTACCAAGAAAGCCTTGCATAAGGCAGAATGAGAGATCGCAAAGATTGTCGGGTGCGACCTCTAACGGCTTGCATGAGCGTCTCGAAGCGGTGGTGGTTGGAATATTTGGGCCACATAGTATCCACGCTTGTCGTCTTGAGACTCCCCGCCGGATCACTCCCATGTGTCCAATCAAGCAACTAAAAGCGGGACGTTGTTATTCCACTACCACAGACGCACAGAGGGAATAAGACTCACGCGGGCATAGCATGAAATCAAGCGAAGTGAACTTCATCGTACAGGAACGGGGTGATCGTTGGCGGAAGCCTCACGAGTCATGAGTCCCATCGTGATGCAGTTAAATGCCGTCGCATCGAGCCAGTTTGAGCCAACGACCTAGCCACTTTGCTACACTGGCGCCATTTGCCCACAAAACCCGAATACGCGTGCTATTTGCTGGGCGAGAGGTCTGATGGTTTTTCAGGCGGGTGAGCGTGGACAGGGATTCCTGGTTATCAAGGCTTCACACGAGTGGTAAGATAGGAAGCTGTGTAAAAGACTTACGAGTGGTCCATGCTGGCGTGCATCGTACGACTTCCGCGAGAATTGAAAGGCACTGAGAGAGTTTCGTACATAGTACTGAGGATGCTAGCTTTCTGTGTCAGCTCGAAAGTAACCACCAACAAGAGAAGTTGACCGAACCTTCTCATGAAACGAAGTGCAATGCTCCCCCTGAGGATCATAAATCGGCGTCATTGGTTTGCGCCGAGCTCGAGGAACTGGTGAGCTGAACGAGCCAGAAGGAGGTGTGGTGGGCTGTCATGGCTAGGCTTCGAACACCTGACGGGAATCCTAGTGCAGTTACAAAATACTACGGACAAAGATATCAGGCAGCAGGTGGCAAGAAATCCTGCACTGTACATACCTTGTACAGCAGAGTCTCCGTGGAACCCTAGGTTTCAAAAATTAGATATCATTGCGAGTTCGCCGGTCAGCCAGCTGTACGGAGTACGAGAGGCATTGAGTTCAGACTTTGACAGTAAGGGACAATGCAGGTGAGAAAGTTGGTCGTGAAAGAGCTTTGAAGGATGCCCCGCGAGAAGTCTCGCCTGGTCCTAATAGTCTTGTGCCGACGCATATGACGGGGCAGAGGACTAAGGGAGGAGCATAAAACATTTGTCACACGTCACGGTGAGTGACATTCGCGTTTGCCATCACGTCCGAGTTATCCTCTCCGATTTCTTTTCATGTCTCTAGCTTCGGGAACACATCAGAGTACGCGTCATATGAGTAAGAGGAGATATCGTACGTCACGCTAGATTTGGGCTGCATCGAGCCAAGATGACGCTCGTACAGAAGCAACCCCGACCCTGCTGTCATCGTTATATCCCAACATAGACATCAGGCCTGCTATTCCTCTCAAAGCTAAAGCAACAGCAGCAACAGCAACCCGCGCACAGGTCGATACACAAATCTTTACATAACAGCAGGCAGAGCTTCCGCCATCCCTTCCGGCCCCTTCGCAAGTTCGCAATGCCCTCGTCCACCGCAACAGCAACACCTGCAAGGCCAAAGCAGCAGCGCCGGCGCCCACCCTAGTCCATCCCCACCGCTGCACCTTCTCCCGTCCCTCAACAACAACAACAACACGCACACTCAGTGCCCTCCCCCACCACCACCCCGCCGAAACCCTCCTCCCCGCATTGGAGTTCCCCATCTGTGACGACCTATCCGATACAGACGACACTGCGCCCCCTTGCCTCCAGCGGCCAAGCTTCGACTTCGGTAGGTACGATGGGTGAGGCTATGGCGAGATGCTAATGATAAGAAGGCGATGTAGGGCCAGCGACGATCAGGTCCTGCGAAGGTTAGCACTTTTCTTTCTAGTTGGTGCTACACCTTTCTTAACCTTTATCTATGCCAGTGGGTGAAGGAGGAACATAAACTGTGTCATTGATCATCACTATGTAGCGGTTTTTCCTGGCGTCACGTTCCTTGGCGTTTGCAAACGAAAAATACAACATTGCTCGTGCTGTTCGTCCCCCTTTCGTTTGTTTTCCTTCTCCTCGGTTTTGCTTCGTGAGTCGGCCATGGTTGCTTCTCTCATACGTCGTGTGGGACCTAGGTTTGGGTAACCGTTTTCGATCGACTTTTCCAACTACTCGCCATCGTCTCGTCTTTCGGCCGTCTTTCAATTCATTCTATGCGTTTTGTTGCCCTCGTTTTGTTTCGTGTTCGTTCGGTTCCTGCCTTCACTCGCATTCTTCCTGTTTTCGCTTTTATTTTTGTTGTTTGTCTTCGTCGTGTGGTTCAGCACTGCCGGCCTCAGGCCTCGGTTGAAATATCCACGATTCGTTCATCTTCCTTCTTTTCACATCTATTTTCAACTCTATCCTCATTCCACTTTCTGTTCCTATTCCCATGTTTCATGTTTTGTTATTCCTGGCCCTCCTTTCTTCGTTTTCCGGACTTTCTCCCTCTCTGTTTCTCCTTCCTCTTTCGTTCGTGGCCCCGTCCTTTCGCTCTCCTCGAGGCTTCGGGTTTGTGTTTTTGGATGTCGTCCAGGTCCTTCCTTTGTTTCATTTTGTATCTTGGAACCTGGCCAATTGGTACAATGTCTTTTCTTCGTGAGCTGTCGAACGTATTCAACCTCGGCCCACTCGTTTTCATTTTCGGCCTTCATTCGATGTTGATGGGTTCGGTCGTTCATTTCTATTTTCGATCTCAACGTCGTCTCTATGTGTTTACTTTGATGTTCATCTTCTCGATACTTGAGTTGTTCAAGTTTTGCGCTCGACTCTTTCATTTTATTCATTTCATCCGTGGACTCTATTTTTTGGCTTCCTTCGATTTCTTCGCTTCTTCGACATGACTCTTTTCCTACTCGACTCCCGCCACTGCCTTCAATATGACTATGATTTTCTTCCTCACTCGACATACCCTATTCTTCCGTCTTCATATTTCGAGATTCGGCTCAAGTCCTTATTCATTCAACAACCCTATCTTGCTTTTGCTCTGTTGTTCGACCACTTTATACTAACCCAAACCTACACAGCCCTCCTCAGCCTCCAGCTCCTTTGACACCGACTCGCCACCCGCACTGTACGAGCAGTCCCTCAACCGCCTCGCGTGCTCCATGGGCGGGTGCTCCGTGTTGCCGCCTGCGTTCCAAGTGCGTCTTATCTCCTTCGTGTGTTATGTGTTATGTTTTAAGGCGCTGATGGGGGAGAAGAGTATATACCCTCGATGCTGGCGAGCTATGACTGGCGCGTGAGACATGCGGGATTGATTGCCATTGCGGCGATTGGGGAGGGGACAGGGAAGGTGGGTCTCTTTCTTTCTTCGCTCTCTCGTATCACTATCACTCAGTGGGAAATAGGTTGTGCTAAAGCAATTAGGAAAAGTCGTCGAGTGAGTGTTCAAGTTTTTGGGTGGGGGATAGGGAAGGCTGATATGAGCGATATAGTCTGGTCCCACCCATGTTTAGAGACTCCCATCCGCGCGTGTGGTATGCAGCTTGTCAATACGTGTATGTCCCCCTTCCTTTTTCAGTTTACCTTATCGACGCTCGCTGTTGGTAGGGGCCAGCTATGTACGGATCTAGAGGTACTTCCTTTCCAGCAACGAGTTCGTGGAAGATACTGATGGGTTCGATAGGAAGTCATACAAGAAAAATACCACGCCCAACTATTCGCAATGCTCATACCCACCCTCGAGGGCCCCGAGCCTCGGTATACCTTCCCCTTCCCTTCCCCCTCTTCCCTTTCCTCACTCTTCCTCTCACTAACCACGAAAACGCAGGGTACGCTCCCACGCCGCCGCCGTGACCCTGATATACTCTGCGGGGGCGTGGCGCGCGATATCCTCCTCCTCTACCTCGACCCGACGAGAACGTGACGAGGTATGTACAGGAACAGGCGATTACAACGCTTGCGATGGTCGCGGATGGTAGTAAGGTTATGTTTGCCAAAGTAAGCTGCTGATCAAGTTTTTCGAGATCTGGGAAAATATCTGATGTTATTGTAATCATATCTACATTATACCTCGTTCACGTCTCATCCTCTATCTAAATGTCTGTATCACAGCTCGAGGATAGCACCTTTGTCCTCGACCTCGCCGCCAGAGGAACAGCGCAAGGCGGCTGATAATCTGGTGGTATGCTCAGCCCCGGAGAGCTCGGTCCCCAAACCAAGGAGCTAGGAAAGCCCTCAACAAGACATGGACGCAGGCGCACCAAACGAGGACAAGGCCAGCTTCAAAACGTGAAGATAATTGACGCGGAGGTGAGCAACCTCGCCATGGGTCGTCATACGTCAAGGTCACTTACGTCGTCGGCAGGTGTACGGCATGTGAATCATCCCACCGCGTTGAAGATTGGATGCTGCAGTAGAGTGGCACCTCAGGTCAGTACCCTTCGTCGAGTTCGTGTTACACTTTTCTTCCCCTTGGTCATAGGTGGCAAATAAGCCAGCCCCACCATCTTGACCTCTGACAACCACCCTGGATGAAGACGGACTCGGGCAGTCAACACAATTTCGTTTTTACTATTATACGATACAAGGGGTTACGGTACGTCCATATCCATCTACTCCGGCGAACCTTACATGTACGGATCTTAGATTCAGACTGTCTATGCACATAACTAGTGCCACTGGTTGTACGCTGGTTCGACTCCAGCTAGACCATACGTACATTGGAAGCGTCAAAGAAAGCGGGGGTCCCCAATGCCGCAGCAACATGGGGGAAGTAACATTGGATGTTTGTCACAACAACGGTGAGTAGACACTCGAAACGATGGACAACGCGTACCCACAATACCACTAGACATCACATCTCACCAGTACTCAACACAGACACGCACCGCGGCAGAGACTCGGGACGGACCTAGGTGGTGGGCATTGAGATGATATTCTAAGGTCTATGGTACGTCGGAATCCATAGACTCCAAGGTGAACCTTACACCAACTTTGAATCAGGGCACGGCGTAAGTATGCAGTGGGAATTGGGGTGGTATTCTGAAGTGCGCATGGTTGTGTGTTTACTTGTACGTTGTTTAGCCTGCTCTGTTATCCAGGTTTGCACTCGATTGTGGCCAACGCTCAGGGTCTTTGGCATACGCATGTTCGAGTCATGCAACAGTCATTCGGGTACCTGCTGTTCCAATCATTTTTGGAGCCTCATCTTGTCACTCCGTCGCCAGCGAGCTCGAGGTGCAGGCTTTCTTGCTGTCTCGAATCCCTCACAGCCTAAGCATCATTGTTGCCACCCGTGTTCACACTCGATGTATTCGTCGACGAGCAGCGTGGCTTAACCAATTGTCGGCTGTTCAGGGCTTAGATTGACTCCATCCAAGTTATCTTCGAAGATGATTGGAAGTTTTGAAAAGAGGATTGATTACCTTGGTCACCTCGACATGGATAGATTTTCTGTTTTCGTCCCTGCCTGCACGGCACGAGATCAATTTCAAAAACAATGATCAATGAAGCAAGTTGGTGTGAACAATAGAGCTGCGAAAAGTCAACCTCAACGGCGATGTATTGTTGTGTGCATTCAGACAACATATTTCAAGGTCAAGGACGAAACGGAAACAATAAGAGTATGTACTGAAAATCGCAACACCAAAAGGTAGGGCTAAAAACAGTCGGTACTGAATTTTGTATGTGACGGAGCATCAAAAAGTATAGTGTTCTGTCTCGTGCAGTGAAATGCTCGACACCAGTCAGGCACAGGGACGAGGTTTTGAAACATATGAATGAGTTTGATGAGCAAACGAAAAGAAAGACGGGAGCATACCAAGGATCGATAGGACAAGATCGTGAGCGCATTTGTCGTTTCCAGGGCTCATGAAAGGATCGTGGCGTCGGGGTGGTTGAAGTTATTGTCATCAAAGATAGAAGATAGTCATGGGCTGACAGAGAAGGAAGGAGCTGGAGCTGAAAGGGCGGCACAGAAAGAAGAGCTAGATAAGGAACAGTAAGAAGGGAATAAAGAGTAGGGGCTCACCGATCCGCGACGAGGGCTTTTCCCGGGTCCCTGCAAAACCCGAATATGCGGATCCGCAGTGCGCTCCCCGCCGCCGTCAAACTGTGCGCCCATCCCCACCGTCCAACCGAGAACGGAGAGCGAAAGCACCTGGCGGTTGAGCCCATATCGCACAGATGAGGGTGAAAAGTGCCAGAAGATACCCAATCTGGAGTTGAGGAGGGAGAGGAGCGGCGGTGAGCAGCGGGCCCGAATACGAAGGTGCGAAGTCTCACAGTAGACGGATGCGAAGCTTGTAGTCTCGAGGCATGTGACGTGGGCGACGAGAACGATGTGCCGAACGCGAGGGATAATGTCACAACATTGGCACCATTAAAAGTCTTCTGGACTCGGTCCATCGATAGCGCAACTTCTAGGTGGTAAGGGTCAAGGAAGTCAATGGGAGGAACGGGACGAAAAAGACTGATAGATATCTCACCTTCAACGGTTAAGCTTGTGATCTTGTTCAGATCCAAGAGAACAGCATGGTCAGACAATCGTCTTGTGAGGGTATTCTTTGCGTAGGGTATTTTCTGGAGACCTCGGCCGGGGAGACGACGTGATGGCAGTGGTGGGTAGAGGAGCTCGAGATGTTGGCCGACATATGGTCCTAACAGTCCCACTAGCTCCAACCTCTCGACCTTGACGACGCCGTGGCTCCCGCGTAGAGGTGGCTGGAGAATTGGAAGGCCTGCCAGTATGGGCAAAGTTCAAGGGTGTATGTGGGTGGGGAGCGCGCAGCCGCGTTGAGGGAGCATGCGAGCTGGAGGGAGACGGTTACGGCGGGGGATGCGATGATGCATGTGGAGCATTAATTCCGGTTTCCTCGGTGTTGCAAGGCGGAGGCGGGTGAAAGATCGGGAGTAGTGCAGGTGCAAAGAGAAGCCGCGTATGAGGGGATATGTTGAGAAGGAATAACCAGGATCAATCACCAATCATCTTGGACGTCAGTTGTAATAAATAGTAAGCAATAGTAAGCTTACAGTAATAGTTTAGGCGTGTGAAAGATCCAGGAACAGTGCGGGTGCAAAGAGAGGTTACGTATGTGGGGATGTGTTAAGAAGGAGCCAGGGATCAATCATCTTGGACGTTAGGAGTAGTTTGCACACCAATTGCACATGTTTCCATCACGGAGGTGCCGATCCAATCATAGCCAATCATACGCTTCCACATGTTGTGCAGGCTCATCCTTCCACTCTACGACTATGCAGCCAATTCCAACGCCAGTACAGGCTTCTTTTGCGACCATGGTCGCCCATGGACAACCTATGCTTGTTTTCACTAATCTCATTGCTTCGCCATCGACAAATCCCCACGAGGTCATCGCATCGACAACAAACACTGCCGACACTGTGATGAAGCTCGCTAAGAATGTCGGTGAAATGCTGAAGGACGTACCATACGTGAAGGCTGTGGCAGGGATTATCATACAGATCATCCAAATCCGAGACGTATGTTGAATTGAGCTGGAGAGGGCAACGGCTTACCTCAACCTACCTCCTAGGAAATCAAGATGACCAAGGAGCGATCTCTTGAACTCATCAACAAAGTGCTGCAGAGGTCAAAAATTGTCCTAGATGGACTGCTCTCTGTCGCAAAATCACCCCACAAGGACACGTTGATTCGTATTGAAGGACAGTTGATGGACTATCACAAGTAAGGCCTAGTTTCTTCAACTCTCCCACTACTCACCTCTTCTATTTGTAGGCTTCTCATTGAGGTTCTGAGTGTGCTCAAGGCAAACACAGTGAAGGGCATGTTCAATCAGGTAGTCAACCGAAAATCGAGACTGAGTGATGTGGAGAAGTATAATTGTTGCATTGATGATTTCAATACAGGCTTCCTAGTATGTGTATTCACCTCATTCTACTGTGTTTTTCATTAGGATTCTAGACAGATCTGGTGCTCCAACTCCACATTGGTGGAACTCCTCAACAGGCTTTGCTTCCCTCAGCAATGGCTCCGTAAGAGCAATCATTCATATCTTGAACAGAGCACTTACCTTGTCCTCTTATTTCAGGTTCTTTTTATATAAACCTTTGTTACCTTCAGCTCAACTTATGATTGGGAGAGATGAAGAAAAGTCCAAAGTCATTGACATATTGCTACATGCTGTACCAGCCCACATTGCAATATTGGGTGGAGGTGGCATGGGGAAAACAACTCTAGCACTCTCAATCTTGCATGATCATGCTGTAGTTGACAAGTACCCATCACAGTACTTTGTCTCCTGTGAGGGAGTGCCAGCTGTTTTATCTCTAGTTGGAGAGATTGCAAACACTTTACGTATTCCACTGGCAAATCGTGATGCACATCTGCTTGACACTGTCATCTCTTCATTTCCTGCACACTCCCTTCTCTGTCTTGACAATCTGGAGACCATCTGGGATGATGAAACAATACGGCTAGACCTTGAAGGATTGCTCTCTGTTCTTGAACAGCATCTTGGTATTATTATCACAATGCGTGGTACACAACGACCATCAAGGGTATCCTGGTCAAGACCCTTACTTGCACCTTTGCAATCCTTGACCTATGCCAGCTCAAGGAAAATATTTGAAATGACCTGTGGACCTGTGGATGAGTTTGTAGAAAAGCTACTCAATGCAGTTGATGGGATACCCTTGGCTATTTCACTCATTAGTGCTTTATTGGAAAAAGGGAGTGAGTCTTCAGAGTCCCTTTGGGGTCAGTGGGCCAAGGCACAGTCAGGAGTTTTGGAGAAGGGTGGAAGTGATCGACTCTCAAATCTTGATACCTCAATCCATCTCTCAGTGTATGGGCCTCGTATGCAAGAAAACCCAAAAGCCATTGACATCCTTGCCATGTTCTCAATGCTACCAGATGGATTCCCAGATGACCACAGGGCCATGGAAGAACTAGAAAACTGCTTACCGAAAGGTTACAACCTTCATAAAGCATTTCTAACAATGCGACGAGTGTCCCTTGTCCATGTCAATGAAGAGGGGAAACTTCACAGACTACGGATGCTCTATCCAGTTCGTGCTTTCTGTGAACAAAGACTGGAATTACCAGATGAGGTCAGGGATGGCATCACATCATACTATATTGAGAAAATAGGCCATTTCAAGGATGTTACAGATCCAGATGGACACATGATACTTCCAAGTGAACCTCACAACATACATGCAGTCCTTGTACAGGCATGGAAGCAAGGCAGAGGTAGTCCTCTACTTGCAGATACAACCATCCTTTTCACAAAGTGGTCCACATATATTGGGAATCCAGTAGAAGAGGTGATATCCTTGGCCATACAGGGAGTGGTGGACCCACCTAGTTTGCATGGGGCATGTCATTCAACACTTGGACAAGTGTACTTCCATCAAGACAAGCTAGACAAGGCTGAGGCATCATTTGAGCATGCTGCAGGTCTTCACCGACAGGCACACTCTGTTCTGGGTGAGGCCAATGATGTCAACAACCTTGGAGAGGTTTATATGCGACAAAACAAGCTAGCTGAGGCTGAGGCATCATTTGAGCATGCCGCAGGTCTTCACCAACAGGCACATGCTATTCTTGGTGAGGCAAATGATATCCAGGGCCTTGGAAAGGTGTATATGTGGCAGGACAAGCTAGCTGATGCTGAGGCAGCATTTAAGCATGCTGCAGATCTTCACAGACAGGCACATTCCATTCTTGGTGAGGCAAATGATGTCAATAATCTGGGAGTGGTGCATATGCAATGGGACAAGCTAGCTGATGCTAAGGCATCATTTGAGCATGCTGCAGATCTTCACAGACAGGCACACTCTGTTCTTGGTGAGGCCAAGGATGTTGACAACCTTGGAAAGGTGTATATGCAACAGAACAAGCTAGCTGAGGCTGAGACATCATTTGAGCATGCTGCAAATCTTTACCAACAGGCACACTCTGTTCTTAGTGAGGCAAATGCTGCCAATAACCTTGGAAGGGTGTATATTCAACAGAAGAAGCTAGCTGAGGCTGAGGCATCATTTAAGCATGCTGCAGATCTTCACCAAAAGGCACATGATGTTCTTGGTGAGGCAAATGATGACAACAACCTTGGAAATGTGTATATGCAACAGAACAAGCTAGCTGAGGCTGAGGCATCATTTAAGCATGCTGCAGATCTTCACAAAAAGGCACATGATGTTCTTGGTGCAGCAAATGATATCCAGGGCCTTGGAGAGGTGTATATACGACAGGGCAAGCTAGCTGATGCTGAGGCATCCTTTAGGCATGCTGCAGATTTTCACCAACAGGCACAAGATGTTCTTGGTGAGGCAAATGATATCCAGGGCCTTGGAGAAGTGTATATACTACAGGATGAGTTAGCTGATGCTGAGGCATCATTTGAGCATGCTGCAGATCTTCATAGACAGGCACACTCTGTTCTCGGTGAGGCAAATGATCTCAGCAGTCTTGGAAAGGTGTATATGCAACAGGGCAAGCTAGCTGAGGCTGAGACATCATTTGAGCATGCTGCAAATCTTCACCGACAGACATATGATGTTCTTGGTGAGGCAAATGATATCCAGGGCCTTGTGGAGGTGTATACCCAACAGGACAGGCTAGCTGAGGCTAAGGCATCATTTGAGCATGCTGCAGATCTTTACCAACAGGTGCACTCTGTTCGTGGTGAGGCAAATGCCAATAACCTTGGAGAGGTGTATATGCAATGGGGCAAGCTAACTGTGGCTGATGCATCATTTGAGCATGCTGCTGCAGATCTTCACCGACAGGCACATGATGTTCTTGGTGAGGCAAATGATATCCAGGGCCTTGGAGAGGTGTATATGCAACAGGACAAGCTAGCTGTAGCTGAGGCATCATTTGAGCATGCTGCAGATCTTCACTGATAGGTACATGATGTTCTTGGTGAGGCAAATAATGTTAAGTGCCTTGGAGCGATGTATATGTGATACAGCAAACTAGGCAATTCTGAGGCATTGTTTGAGTGTGCCACAAAGCTTCACTGACTGGCACACTCTGTCTGTGGCACATGAGCACATGATTTGACCTCCAGATGCTTGAAGAAGTGCATTTGCAATGCAACAACCTTGTTGCAGCCTCCGCCCCTCAATCACTACTTTCCATGACCTGACTTCCCTTGTGTTTATCTCTAAAAGGCATTCTTTCTGCTCTAATATTGTTGATAATCACTATGTATATTCCAAAGAAATACAATAAAGATAAAGGTACAAGTAAACCATGTACTGCTCAAAATAGTGTGAAGTGTAATGTATGGACCTGAGAATAAAATTGAGACTAAACTAAAACTGAGGGCAACAAACTCAACCAAAAGCCTACTGGCCCATAAACTCCAGATCCTCCGAAATCTCTGACTCCTGCATAAACAAGCTACACCTCTCATCAAGCCTTGAATGCCTCACCACATGGCCCAAATCTGCAAGCTCCATGCCTGGCAGATGCTGGTATTGTGGATGCTGCTGTAGATAATTGTTTTTACACAACTGGAGGTGCACATGTGGATGTGGACATCACAAAGAATGTTCACTGAGCAGGTTTGGCCTCTATCATGTATTGCAGTGCCCCAAACCCCCAAAAATGAATACTCTGATTATATGAACAGAATATTTTCACAGCCTTCAAACCACCATTTTGATCATATTTTGGCCAATTTATCTCTATTTGGTATGATCACATAGTTGTTTGGAAGCTCTCAAAGAGTTGTACATGTATATATACATATGTGTCATGTGACCTCATTGGAGTCTTGTTGGAGTCCTAGGACTCCAATCAGAAAATTTTGAACACCACTGGACCAGCAAAAAGATACTATTGGGGAAAACATTGAAAAAGTATCCAAAAAGTCTTTCGGATAGAATTTAAATAACTATTGTTTTTTCCTGGCCAAAAAATTCAAAGAGTATTGTGACATGATGTCACAGTATTATTTTCATGTTCCAGTTGAGAAAAACAAGAAATTATAGAAGGATAATTAGAATAGGGTAAGTTTGTCTGTAGTATTTGAAGGGAGTAGAAAGGACAAGGTCAGAAAGGTTTAGATATGGATATAGCTTGGTACAAGCAGCGCAGGGATGGAATATTTCAAGAGCCATGAAGCTGCAGGTTTGGGAACAGAATTTGAAGGTAATAAGGGTTTGGAGGATTTCAAACTCTGAGGTATGGTGGGTGAAAGGTAGATTGACAAATGAACTCTCCAGAACACCATTGAGTTGTTCAATGTCAAGGGGATTTGGAGACTGGATTTCCAAGACAAAGCAGAACATTGGTAGAATGTGGCAGACAGTGTGGCATTAGCAGGTTGAGGGATACTGGCAGGTTACTGTTAGCAGAATGCTAATGGCAGATAATAATGCAGAAATGGTCTGGAAAGTAGCTGGGATGTATGCTGCATGGAGGGTAATTGTAAGGGTGACCTTAGTGGAGCTGTGGGGATCACACAAGCTAGCAAAGGGAAAACTGAAGTGTATTAGAAACAGGCTAATGTACTGAGGATATGCTATGCACCTAGCAAAGGGAAAACCGAAGAGAACAATCTAAGGTAACCCTTTGCCAGATGGGAGTGTAAATAGTGAGTCAACAAGGTACAGGAACGAATGGAGTAAGTCCAGAAGTATGAGGAATGATGGATGCATGTGGACAGAACAGCTAAGTGAGGTGTGGGTCCATAGGTAGAGTCAGGAACGGTAGGTGAGTGAGTGTGTGGAAAGAGAGCATCAAGGAATAAGCAACCAGAGGGTAGTGAATGCAAGGAGGGCATGAGTGAACAGGGATGGTGGCTAGGACCACTAAGGGAGTACCAGTAAGACTGCTAAGGGAGTACCAGTAAGACCACTAAGGGAGTACTGGTAAGACCACTAAGGGAGTACCGCTATGACCGCTAAGTGGTAAGGGGAATGTCCACTAAGGAGTTCCCCTTACAGTAATTCTCCAATAGATCCTGAATGCTAATGTTTGGGAAAGGGGGACAGAACTGTAGGCAAAATTCTTGGCTAATATCTTTGATGATCAAAAATGTTTGCTCCTCAGCATCTTTGATGATGATGCTGACATGATGGGCGGAACGCACCTTGTGTACATTAGCACCAAATCATACCCTTGCCAAAACCTGTAGGCACTCCCTCCCCCAAATAAAAGACAGTGAGACAGATATCAGTCAATACCAGCAAGCGAGGACAGAGCTGGTGCAATTGACATGACATGTCAATTGCAGATGTCAAAAGAGGTTCCCAAGGCACTGAGGTAGAAAGTAAATGGCCCGGGGCATTATGATCAGAGATCATTCTGAAACTGGATGTTTCCCCCGTGTGTCAAGTGCAATGTAATGTTTGATACTGTGTTTCCCCTATAACATAGAGATGTAGTAACAGTTCGGAGTATTTCCCTGAGCCCAGGGGAGTATCAGGAAGGTGCTGAACAAGTTTGGGAGGATTCAGAGCAAGGCTCCATTTTCTGGGCAACAGATGTGCCATGCTGATCACATGTGGCTCCTGGCTCCATGCAAAGTTTTCAGGTATTCAATTGCAAGGACCAAAGGCAGCACATAGCCATGTTATCTTCAGTAAAAATTACAGGTCTGTGTGCTGTTTTGAGGGTATATAAAGATAGAATTAAACAAGTAGAAAGGTAAGTAACCTATAGACAAGATTTGGAGTTTGCCAGGGAGTAAACTGCCTAGATCTCTACATACAAGCACATCGGAATTAGCATCATTTGATCTGATACCACCCTAGTCAATTAAGTCAATTAAAACAGCCTTGAAACACTACAAAAACAGTATAAACATATACTACCAACTAGAGTGTGATTTGGTGCAAGTACACTACACAGAGCCCCTGAAACTAAAGATCCACAAGTCCGTTGGTTTGAGTCCGTCAGGAAACAAATAGACAAGAACAAACATTAAGCAGACCTTTCATCTGGAGCCCACCATGAGGGGCTTCTGTTGCTACAAGCACAATCCACTCAAGTTACCCAGGACTTCTACTCAGAAGTCCAACCCAAAAGCAATAGCGAAATTAGCTTTGCACCATCAGGTTCTTCACCTGAACTACTTAAAAATACCTGTCCTAGACAACAACATCCTACCATTTGGGATAGGCAGGCCCCAAAATAATGTCACACTGCCTATTTCATTGAAATCCACCCAGAGTTACCCATCAAACTTCTTCCTTGGCATTTGGCAGCCCTACACTCTGCAAGCACTGTGGCGTGACATTCTTCATTCACTTCACACCCCCTAAGCTCAGCAGGCAGCCTAAAGGGCATTTGCAGCCCACCGCGGGGAATCTGCCTCACAGGCACAGGGTGGCCACTGTGCCCCAACCCCCTCACGAGCCTCCTGTAATTCTCGACAAGGCAAAGAACAATAGCTTCTTCTCGACCCCCTAATTGATAATGAAAGCTTGTATAACATTATGCAGGATATGCAATTATAATCATGCTCGTATACTCATACACTTATACCCTGTCTAACCACTTTAAGGATTTTCTTTTCTTTTCTTTGAGGCTTTATCCCCTTTTCTGTGTATTTTGCGACGATGACTGGCTTTTTTCTGGGTTTTACTTCTATATTATTCTCTTTCTTTTCTACTTCCTTTCTTTCTTTCCTTCATGCATGCGTTTACATCCATGCTCCCATTTTTAAGTATTTCTTCACTTTTTACTTCTTCACTTCAGTTATTTTTTTAAAGTTCCCTTTCTGTCTTTTACTTTCTTCTTTTACCTTTTACATTATGAGGTGATGGAGAAGCGACATGGAACATACTTTAGCTGGTCATCGTGCATTGTCATATGCCCCCCCTGCCTTTCTACGTTCCTGCAGATGCTGATGATTTTCTTTGGCTTCGTAGATCTACCCTGGCTCCTCACCACCCACCTTCCCACTTTCCTCACCCCTCCTACACCAAATTATAACCCCTCTGAAACCAAGCACAAGTACCCCTAGTAGCTCCCTTCTTGTTCCAAAGTGTACATATTCCATATGTGTATATCTACTCACACCTTCCCTCCCATTGCACCCCCATACACGAATACAAATACCCCCAATGAGCCGGAACCACCAGAATCATATACAGAACCCCAGTATCCAGTATCCAGAAACCTACCTACAACCCAACTACCTTACACTGCACGTTTTGAGTGTGCTATCTGTCGGTCATTGACTTTTTTCATCTTTTTGTTGTTCCGCCCCCACCCTGTACATGCGAATCCGCCCCTCCTCCAATAACACGTATTTCAGACTTGGTCGGCATTTTTGCACTGCGCTTGGAAGTTTGGTGTACACCCTCAAGTGTTTATTCAGACTTCTATAGGCCACTGTATACTATACTATCATTTAATATACAATTGGGTTTATCTTATCATGCTGCACTTGCCTTAGGTCAATGGTTCATTCTTGTACTGAAGACGTACAGCTGCAGCTACTCGATGTTCCTTCCTCCCTTCACGCACAACCCTTCGATACCCATTCCATAACTCGGCATAATTTAAGCATCAAGAACCACTCTGATCCACCCTGAGGACCACGGAGCCCATCGCGCTGCTGACCACGAGCGTACAGTGCCATAAGATGACTGAAGAACCCGCGAAAAGAGCTGTGGTCTCCACGTTTGTGGTTCACATCGAACATTGGACGTGCGGAGAAACCTTGCAACTGGATGAAGGTGAAATTAGTATAACGTGTACTTTAATACATGTAATGTAGTTG
>JABCKT010000391.1:0-16426 GCA_018858115.1 Tephrocybe rancida | reverse complement strand
ATGTACCTACATTATAATGTGCCCACATCATAATGCAGGGTACATCATAATGTAGGATGTAGCCAACATATAGGGTGAGAGCCTACATTATGATTTGGTCAAGGCCCTTGTGAGTTGGGGGCTAAATTTTAACACATGATTGTGGATTTTCCAGCCCACATTATAATTTAGCTACAGTATCTTATGGCCACTATTGGATAAAGGATTGGGCAGTTTATATAGTCACATTCAGCTCATCTGACACCCATGCTGCCTCTTTTTAGCTATATTATTACTCACACATTCAAAGAATGAGCAGCTGACTGTGGAGTCCTGCTAAAGTTTTGTTTATCTGCTAACACTCCCATTTAATTCTGCTCCAGTTTCATTTTATTTACACATATGCCAACCTTCAAGCGATATATATATATACTTGTAATAGTGTTGTTTCAAGACCAAATTACTACAGCCCATTTTTGATCCCATCTTTTCTGGCAGAGCGCTTGGTCGCCCAAATTTCTGCCAATTTGTTTATTATCTTTCAAAAGTTCTCTTGTGTTTGCTCTCTCTAGTCACTCTCAAGGCCAATTTGGTCTCATTGACCCAATTGTGTCACATAAGTTCGCTCCTTGTCCGTTTCTACCAACCTGGCGGACTGAACCTGCCAACACGGCGACAGCGTTGACCACACCAGAGTTGACTACTGCTGTGAACGGTGACAGTCCTAGGCATGTATCGTTCTTGGAAACTGCAATGCAACTAACTCATCCATTGCTTCCACCCTGTCCCAAGCCAAGCACGATCCCATTGCCTCCACAATCTTGACCATTGTCCGCCAACCATTCACATTGCTCCCATAATATTCCATGTCCAATGCTGATACATCCCCCTTCATATGACCATCCATATTCCAGCCTATGCTGCCAGTTGATGTCTTCAAATACTGGCAGTTGCTCAAGTATGGGATGTCATCATTTGGGGCAGTTGCCCACCTACCCAATTTGGAATGCTTGGGTAATCAAGAAAAGCCTGCTGGCTTCGAAATATAATAAATGCCATCAAATAGATAAATAAATGGCCTCCTCACTGTCCCACAGAATTGATGGGTGGTAGTGGACCCTGATGGCATCTTTCCAAGAGATATTAATAGATATTTTTGGTTGATGTTGACACGGCACGCGTCTTGATGGCACTGGTAAATAGCTGTCAACACCTCAACAAAACATGAAAATCTTCTGTGAGCTCCAGCATAAATGATGGGTGATAGTGGTCCCTGAAAATTGCGTTTGGAATAATAGTTTGTGGAAATTCCACATGTTTCTGCAAAAAAAATAGCACGGGAAGGGCTGGATGGCTCGGAATCCTTGTGGATGATGTTTGCACCAAACACAACATATACACAATTTCATCCTTGAAATTGTTCTCTATTCTCAAATGGATAAATTTAATTAAGGGATCTTTGTCTATAATCTCATTAATCCATATGCTACCTCATTGTTTGATGCTCAGAACATCTGTTGGACATCATTGTCGACGATGAGCAGGCATGTGAACAAATTCGGTAAACACCGGAATTTGGTTCATTGCCTGTTTTGGTCATCAAGTTCTGCCTCCTGCCACCATTGTCAACCCCGCCGCTCACGCACCGCTTTGCCCACAGCCCCTGAACATTGGGAGATAAGTTTTACGCTATTCTCCTTCCATTTAATCACTTAAAGATATACTAATACATTTGTCTGTTTAATTTATAGGTGTTTCTTTCATTCTTGCTATTTTCGGCCCTTTGATGCTGAAAACGCGCCCTCCTCTGCGTTTTACGTGATGTGAAATGTCTCTGAAGGTGGGACAGTGCTGAGGAGAGATCAGGGGACCACAATAGTGGCGCCTGCATCATGCATGGCCCAGATCTCATACCACCAGCCCAGCTGACCATCAACAGACTAGCAGACTCCACCTACTGCCCTCCGCATCTCATGCAGCTCTTCGACAGCCCCACCCTCACACCCACCACACGCCCAGCGATGCTCACAAGTCACCGTGGCTGTGTGATTTTCCCTACCCCTCGAGTACTCGAGCCTGGGAATTTGGGGTATGTACATGTCATCACACAGCTGCAGCCCACCCGCTGTGCCCCCATGGCTGGCAGCTTTCTCGCAGCTCACAGCACCATCTACTCTGAGGATCAACCCACACGTTCCCTGCTGCCGGGAGGCTTGGTTCCTGGAATTCACACCATGCAAATTTTGGGCTCTCCTCAGGTAGCCCCAGCCCCTTTATGATCTCGGTGGTGCCTCACCCCTCCTCCCACATCCCAGCACCAAAACCACACCTTCGGCTCTCTCTGGCAAGAGAGAGAGAGAGGGAGAGACACAAGATGGGAGGCACGAGATGAGGGAGGCAGGAGACAAGGCGAGTGAGGGACGGAACAGGGCAAAGGACTGGACGGGACAAAGTGGGAGGCAAGACAAGGGGGGTCGAGAGAACAGACAATACAGGACAAGGCAGGGGCAAGACAAGGGACAGGACAAGACGAGGGGGGAGGGGGGATGAGACAATGCAGGGGCAAGACAAGGGATGGGACAAGAGGAGGGATGGGACAAGAGGAGGGATGGGATGAGGGGGGTGAAACGAGGGGGGCATGGGGTGAGGGAGGGATGAGACGAGGGGAGGACGAGACAGAGGAGGGGGAAATTGCATACGTAGCAAGCATAGGGGCACACCATGTATAGACGAGTACTAGTTTAATATATATAGAGTTTTCCATTCCAATTGGATTTTATTGTATATTGTTTTCTACATGACATGGAAGGATCACTGAGTATTGCTGACTTCATCAGAGAGAGAGAGAGATAGAGAGACAAAAGTATTGCCAGCACAAGAAAAGCTCAGTATCAACATAACTATATAAGGTAGAATATGGCATGACACCTAACTTCACTTCAACATGGTAAAAAATTAAACTGTAAGCTCTAATTTATTTTAATAGTCCTCTAGGATCTACCTCTATAGTATGTTTGTAATGAGCTTCGTTTTTTAAAGCTTGAGAATGTTGCCAACAACAATGCCATGGCGGTTTTCTGGGTATTTCCATTTATGGACAACTTTGTATAACTTCGCTTCTACTTGTCCCATTGATGAGCTTTAACTTTGATTGTACTGGTATAGCTTACTGAGAGACTATCTATACAAAATATTGACTTATTACTCAATGGGAAGCTCTGGAAAACATCATTGACAATGATGAACAGTTGTGTGAGCAATCTCGGTCAAAGCCGAACCAGCCTTCAATGCTTGTTTTGGAAGGTGGATCATGTCTTATACCACCACGTCGTGCTCCCTCCACCTCGCTATACCTGGCCCCATGCCTCCAAATGTTGCAAGGTAAGTTTTTATTGAGTTTAGTCTCATTTTCATGCATAAGTCTCATACTAATATGCATTTTCATTCTCTTACAGGTTTTTTTTTTTTTTTTTTTTTTTTTTTCATTTTCTAAGTTAACAACAACAAACGAAGGCCCTCTGCTCTGGAGGCGATGCAAGTTGGCTATGGAGATAGGACAAGGCTGTGAGAAGGCCTGGGGACCCGGATAGTGGGATGCCTGTGTGGTGCATGCTTACTATGTTGCACCCTGAGCCTTGCTGACAGCACTTAAAAGCTTTCAACAGGTTCATCTCCCACCAGCGGACTCCCAGTCCACACCCACCCCCCTCCCCGCTTCACCGACTGCCCACCGACCCCACGAGTGCGCCCACCTTTCTCCCTTCCCTGAGTACTCAAGCCTGGGAATTCGGGAGGGGATTGGTGCCTGCCCACGACTCGCTTCGGCCCCAACAAACCTGCCACGCTGCACATTACCCGCCAGCCAACGTCTCTCCTCACCCCTCCCATATGACCATTACCCCATCAACAAAGACCGTGCCCCACCCCAACAATGGGAAGCCCATTGCCGCAACTAGCCTGCCATGTCACCCATGCATTGCCATACCCCAGCACGCAGCTCTTCCCCTGCCCTCTCCACCACCCCTTCTCGCCATGGAGTGCTATTGCAGTGGCCCCTGGCACCCAGCTTGAGGCGAGCCTGCTATTGCAGGTGGCTTCAAAGCAGGGTGCGAGGTTCTCAGATGAAGGAGCCTTGCAGGTGCAGCCAACCCCCACCCTACCAACGAGCAGTGCCCATGCTCACGATAGCTGCTATGCAGCGAGTTGTGACGTGGGCACTTCGAATTGGCGGGTACTTGGGAGGCATGCAGGAGGGAGCCACAGGTGTGGGTGAACAGCCAGCATGGGGATGACAGGCGTGGGGATACAAGTGGCAGGGGGATGAGCAGAGGGGGGATGACCAGCGGGACAAGCACAGGGGACAAGCAATGCAGAGACAACGAGTAGAGGGGTGAGCACAGGTGTGGGTGTACAGCCAGCACAGGGACGATGGACAGGGCAATGAGCACCAGGGACGAGACAAGCACCACAGGCAAGATGAACACCAGGGGGGACAACCAGAGGGGGGATGACCAGCAGGTCAAGCACCGGGGGTGAGCAACACAGGGAAAACAAGCAGAGGGGACGAGCAATGCAGGGATGACAGGCGGGGCAACAAGCACCGGGAACAAACGAGTAGCAAGGCAACAGACAATGGGGGAATGACCAGAGGGGGGCTGAGTCACACGGGGACAACGAGCAGAGGGACGAGCGAGACGGAGATGAGCAACATGGGAACAACAAGCAGTGCGAACAAGCAACACGGGGACAAGCAACGGCGGTGGGTAACGGAGACAAGCACCGCAGATGCCAAGGGTGTGCAGGCAAGCATGCAGGACACATGCAGCTAGGCGCCATTGAGACAGTGAGAGAGAGCAGCAGTGGGCGGCGAGGGGGGAGGTTATTTCTTTTATAGATATATATTGTAAATAAAGAACCCTATATATTATACTAGCTACAGACAACATTATATGGTCCTGTGGCCTAATGGTCGGCAGCGTCCCATTTTAGAGCATGTGGCTCACAATCCTGAGGTTGTCTGTTCAATTCTCGCTGGTGATGAACATTATTTCAATTAGTAATCATTATTTCCTAATCAGGAAGGACAAGTTGAGTTTTCGGACAGATATCCATCACAGAGCATTTTCTAAACTGGGTAAGGGGCAACTGCCCTGTCTGATGACATCCACTACTTGGGCAACTGCTAGGGTTGATGTCATCAGACAGCTGATACAGGTGGATCCTCTCGATCCCCATGTGTCTTACACTGAGCCAGTCTGATATATGTTTACGTTGGAACATTCAATCCACAAAAGTGCTTCCAACGACCACTTGCACAGTACTATCTGCGTCGTCACAGAAGACGCTGAGGAACGAATGTTCCTTATCATTGAGGATATTAGCCCAGTAGTGCAACCTCAATTTTGCTACCCATTTCCCAACGTCAGCATTTGCGATTTACTGGAGAATTACCCTCTGTGTACCGTCCACCCATGTTACTACTTCGACCACTTTAGGATCATCATCTGTCATTAGCAATCTGCTAACAGCATTCCACTAACATCCCCCTACCTCTCTCCCTCTACTAAAGTCACACTGTCTGCTGCAATCCTGCCCACTTTCTGCTTCATCTCGGAACTCAAATCCCATAATCCCCTCAATCCTACGCTACTCGATGGAGTGCCAGAGAGTTCCTTTGTTGACTTACCTTTTGCCCGCCATAGCTCCAATTTCAAGATCATCCAAACTCTCCTCACATTCAAATTCCGTTCCCAATCCTGTAGCTTTGTTTCTTTTGAAATCTTTCACCCCTGTGCCGCTCGCAATAACCTGTACCTATACATCTGATATTTTCTAACTCTTACAAGTACCACAGCCAAGCCTATCCCATTCCTTCCATTCCAAGTGCCTTAAAGTAAATCAATAACCTAGCCAATTTAGCTTCTCACATTTTTAGCAGAACCCCTCATCCAAGGCTGGTTCTGTGGTTGTTGTGGTTTGGTTTTTGAACACCAAGCACTCAACCGATCTAGACCAACTAGATCAACCAATTCTAGACCATCCGCACAGGATTGTGTCGAAGTCATCATCGGGCCCAGAGATAGTGGACTCACTGGACTGAAAGACGTAAGCTTTAAATCTGAAATGCCACTATTGGACAGACGTACACTCTCGAAGGGATTTGGGGCTATCATCAGGATTTAGGCTATCTACAAGCCATATCCAAGATAATTGTAGTTGTGTGGACCCTGGCTCATTAGGGTTGAGCAGTGCTGTGCTACTTTTGGTGTTGCCCTTTTCCAATTTGGCATATTTCTTTAAACATTCCCAGTCAGCACCAAATGCAACAAGGGATGCATGGCACCATGAATAGCCCCAGCAACCACTAGTTATTTGGTAATTGATTCTGGCAATATTCCCTCTGGCCCGGGTCATTACCACTTTGATTGTCTTCGCACACATGATGTTGGTATAAAGAAAGGACTTTTCAGCAATATCGCCACAAAGATTTTGAAGTACCAATCAGCTTGTTCAAGTTGCAGTGTGGTCTCCAAAGGGCACAGGGGGTCGTGGAGAATGTTAACAGAGGATGGTAAAGGCAGAATAGTATTCTCTGGAGCAGTTTCATGCTCGGGGCACATGTCGGCATCCAGATCTGGCACCAGTGGCTTGTCCAGATCGTCAAATGTTTCAGCTGCTGGCTCCAGCAGCCGATGGAGATCTTGCACAACATATCCTGCCTTTGCCTGCAACACTGCCAGGATTGTCAATTGCTTGGCTATACTGTCATGCCCCGCTTCAATGGCTTTCCAATCCTCTTCCCAGGGAGACTGAATTAAGCATTGAACCTTATCTTGTATTTGATCCTGTATCAAATATTTACCATGTACTCTGTGACAATGAGGGAATGAGATACTTGCTGTTGCTCTTCAATCATTAAAGATAGGCATATCCAGTCTTCATTTGGATCAGGGCCTTCGGGGGTAGGAATATCAGTAGCAGACATTGCCGAAGCTTGCTTTACATCCTGGGTCTTCATTATATCCATAGACTTGTAGTCCTTGATTCTTTCAACTTCAGCTCTTTCAATCTCTCTATCCCATATGGCACAGTCCTCATTTCTTAATGTTGTTATCATGCTGTCATGGTAGGTGGTGGCCTTCGCATGCATTGCAATAGCTTCCTGGTACTTGTGGCAAAGAAAACCGTCTTTGAACATGATATTAAGTACATGTGGAGGACAACATTGGCACTGTGCTCACGCATATTTAAGATTTTTTTCCAGTTGATATCACTCATGTGATCATCAAGGATCTCTGCTCAATGGGCCAATGTTGCTGTCCATGCCTGTGAGGAGACCCTGTTGAGGGACGCCCATAAAGTTTCCAAAATCTCGCCAGCTGTGATTGCAGCACCAGGGATGAATGAGGATGCAAAGCGTCGGAAACAATCATCCTTATGACCATGTACATGCATCAATCCTATGGCCTGATCAATGGTGAGATGCTCTGGGATATCTGTACCAAGGTGTTTGGCGAGGTGGACAATGTATTGGCAGACAATGTTGTACATGAAGGGAATGCGCTGGACTTCTCCAAAGTTGCCATTCCAGAACAGCTCCCAAAGTATATAGTCTATGTTCTTCTGCTGCTCTACCGCTGGCAGATCTGCAACATAAGTCGGAATGAAACACCCATGCTGGGCACGTGCTAAGGCCACAATGCCCTTGACATCACAAGCCTTGGATAGAAGCATGGCCTGTTCAAGCACTCAGAACTAATTCTCACATGGCACCTTCTATTATGCAGATATTCAGAATATACAGGGGACTTTGACATCAAGGAAAGGCAACACACAGTTGGTTTGGAGTTTTGTTTCTCCTTTAAATATTTGAGATACGGCGGAAGGGGGGTCATGAACTGACCCCCTTCACCCAACCAGATGTTGTGATGCTTTCCTTTCCTGTTTTCGGAGGCGACTGCCGGACATAGTCAGCTTTGAAGTTGCCATTGACAACCACCGAATGCATTAAGATATTCCTGGTCAAAGGAGTAAGATTCCCCATGGCTGATGTTTGATTGAATATTGACTGATTCACTACATCACACCAGTTCTGAGGTAAATTTATTGTATGTTGCGGACATGCTGAGCAGAAAAGCGCCAATTCTCCTGGTTCAGGTTCAAGCACACTTCAGCTGAGATCATGTGTGAATCCACTCCAGATGAGCGTTTTAATGTAACGCCAAGATCGTGACAGTCAACAGAGTTCCCAGTAAAAATCATCTACATCCAGAGATCTCGTTGCTGGTGTGCCCGCCCAGATATCTTGTTCCAATATTGATATGCCAAGGACTTGCATTCAAGATTCAACAACCGGAAGTCATCCAACATGGCCGTTGTGAAGAACGTCCAGAAGTAATTGAAGCTTGTAGGGAGAAGGCCACCAGCAACGAGATCACCGGCAATGGCTGCTTCTCCCCAACAACCACACTGCATTAGGGGGATATGATGGACACCATTAATATGTACCATGCAGACATAGCTGTTGTTCAGAGCATCAGTTGTTGGGAATCGCTGGTGATCCTCAATCCCAGAATGTGGTAATGGGATGGGGGCAACGACTTTGGGGTCATCAGACTCAAGCTGGTCATCATCTTTGGCATTGTCCATTGTGTCTGGATCCATCTCACACAGAGCCTCATCCACTTCAGTCATCCATTTTACTATACCTCTTAGGCTACGAAAATATGGTCATTTGGTGGCCTAAGAGGTATCCTGACCTAGGGCAAGGTCAGCAAGGTCAGGTCAGTCAGGTCAGGTCAAATAGAACCTGGGTCATGGTCATCGTTGCTGCATACTTTTTGGGAGTCGTTCTCTTTGGATTCCATATGTATTATTGTAGAAACAAACTACATGTATATAGATTGACCAGTACTAGTGTACATACCTATTTAATCGACTTCTTGGGACTGCATAATACAGGCATGAACGTGTATTGACATGTTTGTGATTATGATGTCACTACCCCCATTCGCCCTTGATCATATTGCAAACATATTGGAAAACTGTTCTGCAATACTTCTGTTGATCACATGCAGAACATATTGATGATATGATCACGATAAGTTCCAACAAGTAAGCATAGATCTTACTGGATGTTTTCTCCATGATGTTTTCCTCAATAGGTTCAGAATTTGAACAGAAAACTTAGGTCAACCATATCGGTGAATCACCCCTCGTAAGATCGTGTGGGAGTATCTGAACTTATTGATCATATATTCTCAATTTGTGCAACGATATGATTGTGAACATGTGTCTGAACTTATTAGATATATGTTCCTGATTTTCTCCGTGATCTTGTAGCCAAGTCTATTACTAATATGATCAAAATATGATCTCAATTTTCTCATTGGAACTTTTGGCTGATCCCTGCAGTGAGAACATTCTAGTCTATTTTGTATTATATTTATATATCAAACTGTAGAAGAATACAAGATCATCTTTTACCCTATTCAAACCCTTACAATCCAAAAACCATTTTCAAAAACTCTCCGAGTTCTAGATGGATCTAGCAATGCCTTAGCTAGTTAGATTGATTCAGGAGTTAACTGTGGATAACTGTTCTAAGACAATTATCCATACCTCTATCTATAGTTTTAGACTATAAGGTGGAACACAGAAGATTTCAGATCTTAAAGTCTTCTGGGATGCTTGTACACGAGTGTATTCATTGGAATACACCAACATTAAAAGTTCAATGAACTGTAACAGACCCACCAAAGCCATGCAATCCACATGAACATCTTGTGTAATCCCACAGGGAAAAAAGGAAAGTTTTGAGCAATTGATTGGCTTGTTGAGCATAATAACCTGTACACAAAGGTTAGTGCTTGTCTTGTTCACAGAAGCTAGCTCACTCATGATGGTGCACCACAGCACATCTATGGAGGCAAATTCTCAAATCACCAGAAGGCTCACATTCTCGCAGAGTCCCCCCTCATCAAGACCTACAAAAATGTCTGGCTACAATTCGAGAAGATGTTCTGTCTTCAGCATAAGACGACACAGCACTCCCCACCAAAGCTGAAGGCCACATTTTCTAAGCTCACAACATATCTGGAAAAGGAAAGGGCAAATGAAATTGTATTGGGGTGTAAGTCAGGCTACAGTGTACCTGACGCAATGATGAAGGGAATGAGTGAAATTCTCAAAGAGAAATCAAAGGGAACAGAGCTCACAGATCTTGATACAGACTCCAAGTGGGCAGCTCTTGCAGACAAGGCTGAGGTCAAGGACGGCAAAGACCTTGATGTTGACTAGCGCATGTAGTATGGGGAGTAATATGATGTATGGTAATACTGCTGGAATTGAAGGGGACATGGTGTGGCAGTGGATGATGGAGCAGCATAAGAGGTAGAGGCAGCTGGGGTATGAGGATGGATGTAAGGGTGAAGAGGGGTGTGAGGGGTTGAAACAGAACAAAGAGGGATGTGAGGGGCAATGATGGAGATTGGGGTGTTCTCGTCGGTGATAGGATGGCCCGATGGTGAGTACTGTTTCTTGGCCTGTTTCTTTGGACACATTACAACTGTACTAGTGTAAGCACACCAACAAAGAGGCCATGAACAGCTACAAAAGCTCACCATTGTGCCCTTGCATCTTACAATGACTGCACTTTACTGGCACATGTTTCTTATGCATTTGAAGTGTTCCTTCTCCACAGAGGTCCACATTGACAGCTGGAGTGAGTGGAAAGTGGTGATGAATGACCTTGAGGAGTGAATCTCCAAGTTCATCAACCCACCCGGGCTCATTGGTCCAACCTGTCTCAGCGGTGATGTTGGCAATTGTCACAATCTTCAAGTGGTGCCCACATGCAACCAGATGGTCAATTATGTCATCTGGTAGGAGAAGTTTTGAACCAAGGGTTATCACAATAGCATGTCTGAATTTCTTGAGAGCATGTTGGCCCTCCAGGCAAAGAGTGTGTCCTTGAGGGCTTTGTCTGCATCAGTCATAGTGAAGTTCTTGATTTGAGATTTGCCGGTGGCTTTGGGGGGCTTTTTGAATGTGATGTCAAAGTTGGTGAATGAGTTGGGATGGCACAGATCATGACACACGGTAACTATCTTGGGAGCGCAACATGGACAGCCAGTGGGAAAAGAACGGTTGCAGAGGATGTGGTCATTGTTAGCTGTAAACAAACGTGAGAACTCATCAGGCGCCTATTATTATCAAGTCACTCATGCCTCTTATCATTCCCAAAGTACATTGTTGGGACCTTCCTTCGACAATTGATCCAGTGCTCCAGGTGTGCATTAATAAAGTCATCCATTGCACTTCCCACTTCAACTTCATGACCTTTCCCTTTCACCTTCATTCCTTGTGCACTACCTCTGGACCTGTCTCTGTTTGCATAATGCATTCAATGATCCAGAAGAAATTTGGTTGCCTCATCAAGTTCCAGAGCAGCTGCCACCTCTTGTTCTGCAGATTCTCTATCCTGTAAACTGCCCTCACCATCATGATTGACCGCCATTCAGTTTGTGCTTACAAGTGTGGGTCTTTTGGAGGCTCTCGTATTGACTGAGTTTGTTGCTTTCCATTTTGTTCCAATTCCTTCCCTATTTGACACTTTTCATGATGCTGCTCACTTTGCTTTCAGCTCCTGCTCTTCATTTGTATCTTTCTTCTCTACAAGAAGAATAGCCATAGCTTCACAGCCTGTGGCACACACAGCACGGCTGAACCTCTGCCAGAGAGTACATAAATCACAGGTCGCCTTGTACTGAACAACGAGCTTTATATCTGGTACATCCATTCCCTGTGTGACAGTTAATTTTGGTCTAATACACAAGAGTCAATCAGACTTACCATCCCAAAAGCATCTGTGCAACACAACCCCCAAATTTTACCATCATGAAGGGCCCGTACTTGTTCTTCATGGTAGGCTTGGGTCATTGTTGAATGGAAGTATCTAATTTTATCTTTTAGAGACTCTGGCAGTCACGATCAAAGCAATTTACATGCAGCTTCCATTTCCTTTGTGTTGTCAAAGAAGATTAGGAATTTCAGTGGTGGGGTGTCACCTTCAACAAAGCCCTCTGAGATCACAAACATGAGATCTTTATAGCTGTTGGCTGGGTATTTGAGTCCTTGCACCATTATACTGATCTCAGGCCTGTCATTTGAACAGAGTATCTGCTCTGTGGCATCGGGGTGAAGGCGCAGCAGTTCCACCACATCAAGAAGTATGGGAGTAGGAAGGGTAGCTGACACAACATAGAAGGGGATTGTCTCAGGAATCAGGTACCGTAAGTTCCCCAGCAGCATGTACTCCTTGCAGAGACTTCCCCATTGCTTGATGCAGTGTCCCTCATCAAACATGAAGTTCAGCACATGTTTTGTTACAGCAGGCTTCTTCCACCATGCCTCCACATTGTCATTCCCCATCAAGATCTCAGGATTGATGATGATAATGCAATATTTGCCCTCTGTGATATCCTGCATACACAGAGTGAGCCATTTTCATCCTAATATATGAATGCTACTCACCTTGAAGGTTTGGACATTAGCATTTTTACTGCTAACAGCTATGGCACTCAAACCAGCCTTCTCTAATAATGCCTTATTTTGTTTCCCAAGAAGGTTAACTGGTGTTACAACAAACATCATCTTGTCAAAGCCATCTTCAAGCGCCATCAGAAGAGGAATCCAGAAGGAGAGTGTTTTCCCAGCTCCCATTGCTACACATCCAATAATGTCTTTTTCTGCATAGAGTGCAAGTGCTATTTTGATTTAGAGCCAACAAGCACGTACACCAAACTTGTCCTCAACAAGTTTTTGAATGCAGGACACGTTCCAATTGAGTGCTTAGGCGACGGGCCATGTGTTGCATCTGCCATGAGGACATGTTGAGGAATGAATTTTCCAAAGTCAGAATGGCATGACATGGGTGATGCTGAAAATATATTTTATTCAATTGACATCACCACAAAGTGCCAATGTTTTCTAACCCTAAAATGAGGCCTGGAGGGATGCCAAGATCACCAACAACAAGTTTGCCAGCCTCTCTACCATGAGGTTGGGTTGTTAGATTTGTTTATTTGGTTTGTCTGATAAGAGATAATATAAACAATTGACATATATATTCGGATTAAACATGTCTGTGTGCAAACCCTTCTGAGCAGTAAGAGAGGGTGGTTCTAGGAGCCTGGTTATCCATAAGGATCCTGTGCCATCCATCCATTCCTGCCCTTTTTTGGTAGGGGTAAGTATTGAAAAACATACATATATATGTTCTGAGAGAGTTACACACTTTAAAATGATTTATATCATACCATAAAAGTGGGAAAAGTCATTATTACATGATGAAATATACTTGGTTGTGACCAAATGCACATGGTTGTGACCATAGCCATTTGGTCATGACCATAGTTGTTTGGTTGCAATGAAAGTCATTTTGGGCATGACCATTTGGTCCTGACCACACACATTTGGTTGCGACCATTGGCTTTGGTTGTGACCATGGTCTTAGTACCTTGTGCCAGGTAGCAACATAGGCAGGGATACCACTGGGTGACATTTTCAACACTCAAAGCATTGTGCAAAGGACCTCAGCAGCACCAGCACTCCCAACACTAAAACAGTGGCTGAGGATGGTGAAAACTTCATGTAGTGTTTTAAGGTCGGGTCAGGTCTTTCCCCCTTTTTGCAGCACCCACAATCGTGACTGGCCACTGAGGATGCCTAAATGTCATGACTGCAACCACAACCAGTAGCAACCAGTCTCTAGCAGTCCAGTCTTTTGCAGTTGCAGTCCAGTCGGGTTGCAGTCTTTTAACCCAACCTCATAGCACTAACTTCATGAGCTGTACAGATTGGGAGGTTGTGAGGAGGACCATGTTTGTTTCCAAGAGAATGTAGGACCTCATCAGAGAGCTTTGCTGTGAGGATGTGTGACAGTGTCATCTGCTTCCCAGAAAAGCTTGTAGAGATGCTCCTCCTAGGTAGAGTCCTTGTCAAAATGGGGAGGGATAACAGCAATGCTTATGAGGACCCTGAGTTCACCCTCACATGGAAGACAGCAGATGTGTCTATGGAGCCCAAGATGGTTGTTCATGTTTGTAACAGTTGATTCCCACTTCAGCCAGTTGCTGTTGATACATAAAGGAGGAACAAAACAAATGTCAGGTAAAGAACAATAAGTAATAGACATTTTGACATGTGCACAAGCTATGGGTTCAGGAGGAGCACAATTTGGAGGAGGGGGAGGTTGTTCAAAATGGTGATCAAAATGATTATCAAAACCTTCCTGGGGCTGTTCACCAGGAATAAATGGATTGGGGTGTTGAGGAGGTCCATCCATATAAAGGAACAAATTGTGGAGGCTGATTAAAAGGACATTGATCATGAAAGTGTTGATTGTTAAACTGATGCACATTGTTCAGGTAAGCCTGCCACCGCAGATAACAAGGGTTCAGATAATATGCATATTGGTTCACCACAGGGGGAGGTACATAGTGTGGTACAGGTGAAGGAGGTACATAAATGTGGACCAGGGAAGGAGGGTGAACAGAAATAGGACAAACACAAATTGAAGGAGGGCATTCAGGAGGGGAGTGTGCAAAAGGGGGGTGTGAAGAAGGGGGGCATGCAGAAGGGGGCTGTTCAGATGGAGGACAAGCAGAAGGGGGCATGCAGAAAGGGGACATGCAGATGGAGGATGTGCAGAAGGTTGGTTTGGGGAAACTGGTGTGGCAGAAGGATGACTTAAAGCAGCTATAACATAGTCAGTAGCAGTATAAACATTTCATGGAAGAGAAGAACCTGACTGTGCAGAAGTTGGTGAATTACAGCTGTTTTCAGAATGATACGGAATCGTGTTTTCGAAAAATCTGATGACTTTGGCATTGCTTGGCTGGAGCCTGCTTGGCAGTGGTGCAGCAAGTTCACAAAAATGGTTTGGTGATGTTGGGCACATGACTTGGGCATCTCGGAGTATCACGCGTGTTCTTACAATTTGTCCTCCATATATTGCGTTGTCCTTTGTTTTATTCCTTAAAATTTACAGACCTTATTGTATAGGTCTTTATGTCTACATAGCCTGTTCAGAATGGCCAGGAATGAGCACATACAATGTGTAAGAATTTTCAACAATGATTTTGCATTCAGTGTGCAGGAATTGCCAAAAGTCATGTGGCTGGAGAAATCTGCCTGGCTGGGCTTCGGCTTGAGGAGGCCAATACCAAGCAAAGCCAAAGTCGTCGAAAATCAAAAAAAAAGATTCCGTATCATTCTGAAAACAGCTGTAAGATGAACATTGCAAAAATATTGCAGCTGAGGTGCATGAATGTAAGAAGGTGTTTCTGGAACAGTAGATTGGTTCAATGTCAATGGAGGAATTGCAGGTAAGGGTTTTTGAACATGGGGCGGTGTGGCTGTAAGTGGGAGGGTTACTTTTGCTTTTAGTCTGATTTTCAGCCCTTCTTCTTTTTATTTTCATCTCCATTTAATCTATTGATCTCTGTTTTCTGTCTACTTAGTTTATCTTAGCCTCATGGTGTCTGTCTATGGGAGACAACAAGATCCCATGTTCCCAAGGAGATCATTCTTCTCTACCACACAGGCAGCTTGACCTTTATTTTTCTGCTCTCCTCAGAATGAATTTGTGTCTATTAAATTAGCAGTGGTATTTACATACTGTATCTGCACAACATTATTCTGCATGAAGCAGGTTGGGAAACAACAAGTATGGGAGTACAAGATGATGTTGAGGTATGTTATAAATTGAAATCCCAGTAGGTGGAGACTTTGGAAACATATGGGTGAATGCAAGATAGGAGTGGGATAGGCTATATCAATTGGAAAGTATTTCTTTTTATCACAGGCTCACTCACTGATTGTTGTCCTAGAGAAGTTTCCAAGTCATGGGAGCTGTTACATCTTGCATAGCCACTGAATGTGTATCTGCCCCATTCTCCAACAGCAGCTTCACAATCACCATATGACCTTGGGAAGATGCTGCCTGGAGTGCATTGTCATACTCTCCTCCTGGCACATTCACATCAGCTTCCATCTGCAACAGCAGTCTCACAATCCCCTCATGACCTCCTGAAGATGCTGCCTGGAGTGCATTTCCATAGGATCCTCCCTGTGCATTCACATCTGCCTCCTTCTCCAACAACAGTCTCACAATTGTATCATGACCTTCATAAGATGCTGCCTGGAGTGCATTGCCATACTCTCCTCCCTGTGCATTCACATTTGCTTCATTCTCCAACAGCAGTCTCACAATTCTCTCATGACCTCTTGAAGATGCTGCCTGGAGTGCATTGCCATAGGATCCTCCCTGTGCATTCACATCTGCCTCCTTCTCCAACAGCAGTCTCACAATCCCCTCATGACCTCCTGAACATGCTGCCTGGAGTGCATTGCCATACTCTCCTCCCTGTGCATTCACATCTGC
>JABCKT010000390.1:0-16450 GCA_018858115.1 Tephrocybe rancida | reverse complement strand
TATATAATATTATAAAATGATGTGTGCAACTTATCAAAATTTGTACAAGTCATTTGTCTGGTCGGAGTCCGGTCGGAGTCCGATCGGACTCCGACCATACTACAGGTGATAACCACTGTCATTCATTTGTATTTGTAAGTTACCATGTCCGATCGGACTAAGAAATAGTTAACTGACTCCGATGTACCATTTATATTGACTCCGATCGGAGTCCTAGGACAGTCCGATCGGAGTCCTAGGAGTCCTAGGACTCCGATCGGAATAGGTGGGGGACTGTAAAGTACTGCACTATTGCACCCCGAATCCCAGTTCCAAAGGTAGCCCTTCTGCATGAGCTTGTTTAAACGTTTCATGATCCCCGAGTAGTTGTCTATGAATCTCCAGTAGAAGTTTGCAAAGCCCAGAAATGATTGCAGTTGTTCTACCATTCGAGGGATGGGCCATTCTAGGATGGCTTTCACCTTCACCAGATCCATCTGCACGCCTTCAGGGGTCACAATGACTCCTAGATATTTGACTTTGGTGGTATGGAACGAGCATTTCTTGGGTTTTGCGTGCAAGTCATGTTCTCTGAGGCGTTCTAGTACACGTCGTACATGGATTTGGTGGTCTTCCAAGTTGTCTGAGAATATGAGGATGTCGTTGAGGTAAATGATTACGAAAATGTCGTGCATATCGTGAAAGATGTCGTTCATGAAATACTGGAAAGTGGTGGGGGAGTTGGTCATTCCAAACAGCATGACTAGGTATTCGAATAGTCCGTAACATGTGCGGAAGGCTGTCTTCCATTCGTGCCCTGGGGCTATTCTGACGTTATTATATCCTGCTCGGAGGTCGATTTTGGAGTAGACCTTCGCTTTCTGAAGGCGGTTGATTAAATCACCTATTAGTGGCAGTGGATAGCAATTCTTTTTTGCGATGTAATTGAGGCCCCAGTAGTCCATGCAGAGGTGTAGTGAGCCATCCTTCTTTTTGGCAAGTAGTACCAGGGCTCCCGCGGGTGAATTGGAGGCTCTGATGAAGTTTTTTCCTAGCATGTCGTCAAGGTAGTCTTTCAGGGCCTTCAGTTCAGTCTCTGACATGTTGTACACCTTGCCAAAGGGTGGGTTCGCTCCTTCTTCTAGGTCGATAGTGTGATCGTAGGGTCGATGAGGGGGAATTTCTTTCACACTCCCCACGGAGAATACATCGGCGAAGTCGTCATATTCTTTGGGGATGATTTCTCTGAGGATATCAGCTTTGGTCTTTTCCTGCATGGATTTCAGGGCTTCTGCTTGCAGGTGTTCCTCAGGCAAGCTGGGTGAAATGTGCAGTTGGAAGGCCTCCGTTCCGTCTTTGAGGAGTAGGGCAAATGTGGCTGCACCTATGAGTCGCACGTTTGGGTGGCCTTCTTCATCGGGGGTTATATCCTGAATGTCTTCTGGTTCTTCTCCCTCATTGGAGTTCGGTGTCTCTTCCGGCCCTTCCTCCTCATTGTTGGGGTTTGGTATCGTCATTTTGCTCCCTGGGTCAGCTCCTTCTGGTTGTTTTGAAGGCGACTTCAATTTACGAGGGCCTCGATACCAGTTTCAAGGGAAATTTGGAGGGAAGTAGTTGGTTGGAGGTTGTGGAGGTGATCTGGAATGTGGCTTTTGTTGCGATTCGGTTTGTGGTTTGGTTGGGGGTGTTTTGTCATTGGAGACGAAGAAATTTCTTCGTCTTGGGATTTGGGGGTGGAGTTGGTGTCCGAGGTGGTGTCTGAGGTGTTTTCTTCCTCGTCTGGTCCCTGTAAGAGGGGTTGATTTGGGGATTCAGGCATGGTCATCGCCTTCCAGTTGATGTCAGGGTTTGCTTCGCAAAGCCAGGGTAATCCCAAGATGATTGGTACGGCAGGGTGCACCTGCATAAGATATAGACAAGCGGGAAAGGCCATCCCATTATCCAGGGTGATTGTGCTTTGATGATAGTGTGACGTTCCCCGATGTTGAGGGGGTTCTGTCAAAGAGGTGTAGCCTGATAGGTTCTTCCATTGCAGTCCCCTCCAGCCCAATGGAAGTGCTGGCAAGCACGCCTCCTGCCCTGCTATCGACCAGAGCGGGCAGTTTTTGTTGCATGTCACCAATCTGTACATCAATAACAAATGATTTCAATGACTTCAACACCAGTCCTCCTCGCCCCACCAAGATTTGCGGGGGTGTGGTGATTGAGGTCTGATTTTTGACTTTTGGGGCTCATGAAGGGATCCTAAAGGATATCTTGTCCCCTTCCATGCCTTCGCGATCGAAGTTCATGGTTAAGTGGTGCCAGTTGATGCTTGGATTCGTGTCCCTCAACCAGGGCAGTCCAAGAACAATACTGGCGGAGTTGTGTAATTGTGTTACGAGCATGCGTAGATCTTGTGTGATCCCATTTTCAAAGGTGATGGGTATTATGGTGTAATGGGACATTTTGCCTGCTGAGGTGGGTTCCCCATTGAATAGGCAAAGTTTTATTGAGAATGGTAGTGGAATGAGGGGTCTTCACAGGTTTCTAATGCACTCCTCATCCACGAAGTTGTCTGTGGCCCCACTGTCAATTAGAGCGGGGCTGGGTGCAGAAATGGGATTTTCCACTATATTCGGGGCTATGTTTAATAGAAAGGATTGCAAGGAATGTGAGGAGAGCAAAGCAGTTCGGGTGTCTGGGATGAATAAGGCTGTTGCGCATAGAGAAGTTACCAGGGGTGTGAAGACGTTGTCATTATAATCGCGATTCAGGTAGTCTTCGGGGTTCACTGAATCGCTGGGGGGTTTTCCTCATGTTGGAATTTGAACATGTATCAATCATGTAGACCGCTCTCCCCAGGGTGTCTCTAGTTGGGCAGTTTTGTACAAAGTGTCCCATTTTCCTGCAGAGCAGGCAGGAACCCTCTCTCCGTCGTGCTGCTTTGGTTTCCTCAGGAACGGCGATCCAAGGTCATCCCCTGCCCCTATCATTGGTGTTTAGGTTTTCCTCCTCGTAGAAACTGGGGTTTGGGACTCCGTCCGGGGTTCTTTTGGGGTCATCGTCACCCGGTCCCTCTTCCTGGTGCTCATGGTCGCAGTTCCCATCACAGACGTGTTCAACTTCCGCTTCTACTGCATTGAGGCGTTGAGGTTGGAAATTGCGTCGATCGCCCCCCGCTGCATTGGGAGCATTCTGGTAGTTTCGGTGGTTGTTATTCATTGGATTGGTCATACCCTGGGTCGCGGCCCCTGTATTTGCGGACTGATTATTGCTCTGCCACAGGGATTGATATGAGCAATACGAGTCGGGGTTATCTGAGCGACTCTCCCAGTATCGCCGGTCGATTTGCTCAACCAAGGCTGTGAACCAGGGATAGTCCCTTTGGGTTGGTGCAAGTGCAAGGACCTCCAGTATCCGTTTTGGTAGCAACCGTTTGAGAACATAGTGTATTGCGACCCAGTTCCATCCTGTTTCCCATGCCTCTGACTCAAATCAAATCTTGTAGGAGGTGAATTTCTCGTGCTCACACATCATCATCCTCATGAGCGAGTTTTCGGCCTCTCCTTGTGTGTTCGGGATGCTGAATTTGAGGCCGAACTCGTACAAGAACTCGCGCCAGCTCTGGAAGAGGACGTGATCTGGCTGGTACGTCAGGATTGCGGTAAAGTGTTGGAGGATGGTGTCCTTCAGATACGAGGACATGAAGGCCACGCGCAGATGGTCCATCAAATACGTGGTAGGTTTTGCGTGGAAGGTCATTAAACATTTGGTGACAAATGGTTTCCATTTTCAGGGATCTTGTCCCGTAAAACCCCCCGGTTTGCGAATATCTATTTTGGGCTTGTGGTTCAGGCATTTGCGATTATCATTCTGTTGGGGTGCCTGTTGGTGTCCATTGCCTCCGTTTCTGTTTCTGTTCCCGGTGTTTCCCCCCGCATAGTAATAGTAGTGATTCTGACCACCATTGTTTAGGGGGAATGGTCCTACCGCGAGGCCCCAGCCTCCCAGGGGTCCTCCTCCTCCTCCATTCGGCAGTCTGCCTGGGGGTCCTCCTGGCATCCATCCTCCTGGTGGTCCTCCGCCCCCGCCATTCGGGGGTCCTCCTCCATTTTGGTGACCTCCCGGGGCCCAACCTCCTGGTGGTCCACCCCCTCCCCTGCCATTCGGGGGCCCTCCTCCCCCATTCGGTGGTCCTCCTCTCCCGTTGGGGTATCCCCCTCCTCCGTTTTGTGGTCCTCTACCGATATGTCCCCCGTTCGGGGCTTCTCCCCTGTTAGGTTCTGCTCCCTGGTGGAGTCGCCCCCTGAAACCTCCCTGTGCTCCTGTGGCGTATCCTGGTTGGTCTTGGTATGGAGTGTCGGGGCTGTTGCAGGGTTCTTCTTGGAATCCTTGCAGAGGAAGGTGGGGCGGGTTCTCTCAAGCGTTCCATTGGGCGTAGGGTTGTGGCTGGGGTTGTTGTTGTGTTGGAGGTGGTCTGGTTGGACCGACATTGGGCCCGGTGGAGGTGTTGTTTGGTTGATTCTGTGTGGCAGGTGGGGGTGGTCATGGATTGGGGTTTGTCGTGTGAGGTTCAGACCTCCCTGCTGCTGACGCTGATGGAGGCGCAGACCTGGGGTGTGGTGGGGGCCCTGCGGAAAACACGGGTTGGACAAAGGGTGTTTCATCGCGAGGATGTTCCCATGTGGCTGGGTTGGTGTTGTTACCCCTGGGTGGATTGGGAGGGTTGGGATTTCCTGTCCCCAAAATATACGTCAGTGTTTCAGGTCTCATGGTGCTCTTTTGCTCGGGGGGCTCCATTTCTTCGGGGATGTCCTCCAGCTGAATCCCTTGCCCCCAGGTCTGAATGTTTTCTGCGAGGTCTTCTGCGGTTCGGGGCTTTAGGGCGCTCTGGTACGCAGGGGTTTGATTTTCCTCGGACTGAGTGTTCTGCAAGTTGAAACCCCTCAAGTTCGCCAATGCTGATTCTCATTCCGCTCTTCATTGAGCTTCGCCGTTAGTGGGAACGTTAGTTCCACAGAAGGGATTGTGCGAACTTATTGAGGGGGGAACATTTCGAGACGGTAATGCGGCTCCTGGGGTTCGAGTGATATGAAAGGATTGCCCCACCTCCTCGGGGTCTGAGAATTGTCTGGGTGTGTATGATACATTGATGTCCTTGATGAGACGATTTAGGGTTAGATGTGCTTCTGGGTCGTTACTGAGGATTCTTCTGGCTGGGTCCATGAGCTTCCCTTTGGCAAATTGGTCATGGATGAACAAGAGTTTTTTGGTGTATCCTTCTGCGTCTACCAGGGCCGATGTGAATCCGAGATGATGGCACAAGTCTCGTGCTTGAGCCATAAAGTCCTCCCTAGACAGACGGAGCATCCTCAGGACTGCGTCTTGCTCGATGTTATGGGCTTTGACGCGTTGTTGATATAGGACTCGGGGATCTTCTTCGGCGATCACGTTAGACGTGAACTGGGGTTGGGGGTAGTGGTGGGGTATGGGTGGGGGTTCCAGCATGCGTTGTTGCTGTTGGTGATAGAAGGTTTCTCCCGTGTCAGGGGGGTAAGCAGCATCTCCAGAATACCCAAACGGCCAGATTCCCTCAGATTGGGGGATTGGTACGTTGCAGGGGTTGTTACTTGCCATTCGATGATAGGGTGTTTGTGGTGCTGATAGGGGTAGGGAAACGTTGCGGGGATCATTGGGGTCCATGTTTTGATAGGGCATGTATGGTACGTCATTGGTCTCGGGGCCCCGGGGGTCTCTGAATGTTGGAGACACATAAGGGCGGCCATAGCCTATGAACGGAGTATTTGGGGAGACGTGTTCTTGACTCCGAACTGGGGTTGTGTGCCCTTGAGGGTGGTTCTGTGGGGTAGGTGGGGGTCTGCCTTGACTCACTGACGGAAACCAGTTCGGGGTCCCTGGCGCCGCAAGGTATTGCAAATACGCATCTCCCAGGTTGGGGGGAGACTGTGCCAAGACGAACTGGGGCGAGGGACCCACTTGAGGGTTCTGGTTTTGAGCGAGCGAGGTTGGGTAGCAGGCTGGTTGTCCCCGAGGTGGAGGGAACATGTTTCCTGGATTTCAGTTGTATCGATCCATAATGTAGGCTCCAGGTTCAATGGCCGGGGATTCCACATAGGTCAACAACATGACCAGAGGGTGGTTTAGCTTTGATATTATGTTAGGACCATTCCTACTGGGGGCTCAAGCAACGAGCTTTCGGGCCACCTAGGCGGTCAAATAATCGATGGGGTGGAAAGATTCGCAGATTCAGGGGTTTGCAGGTTGAACTGGGGGTCGTGCAAGTCGTGATTTGTACCTGAGTGGGTAAGGAATTGAGTACGAGCGGGCTTGAATCGAGAAAATAGATGAAATTGAAAGAAAAAGCAAAAATAGAGAAAGAAACACTAGGAACACAGGTAATATCAAAGCTAAGGTCCTTCTACTCCTACTGGGGCAGCTATATATGAGTAGGCTAGTCACGAGGTGACGGGGATACATGATGGGGTGGGTCGTTACGGGGTCTCGGCTGATATGACGGCTGGTTGGGCGGGTTTTGGGGCTCGGGGATGAACCGGAGCCCCAAAATGTTGGCATCAACTGCAGGTCTGGACGCTTCCGGAGGGTTCTCGGAGGATGACATCATAGTCTGAATGAGGAACTGTTGCGCCGTGGGGCAGGATCACGTGTGGGCGTTGGGAAAGAGTGTCGGTGTCCTTGACTGGGGTACAAAAAAGGTATAGGTCATGACACTCACTGGGAAAGCTGATTCTCGTCTAAGGGTAATCTGCCTTTTCCTATCTACTTATTACAGCTTTTATAGTTTATCATATGCGCACAGACCACCTTATTTTACAAGGTGCTCATGTGATTATTCCTCTTTTTCATTCCATACTGGCAGGTTCAAAACTGTGATATGATCCTATGATTGGGCGGCAGGCATGGGTAAAACACTTTGCCCTGTAATTGTTACTGATCCAGGTATTCCCTCATCGCACTTGGGCTGGAGGTTCTGGAGACACCCGTCATACTGCAGGGCATAACAGCTAGTGTTTGTGTGCAGTCCAACAAGGGAGGGAAACATCTCCCGTTACCGCTCAGATACGTTTGTCGGGGATATGCCTTTATCCAGAAGTGATCGCCGGATCTTGATCTCGGCTCTGCCTTGCTGTCCAACCAGTTCCTCGGTGCCTCAGCGCCTATTCATTCTTGCTGGCAACATGTTGCGTTGCTGCACGTTGGTTCCTATTCATACTTCTCAGTTATTGGCTCTTAGTCAATCTTCGTTTTTGATGGGGAGGTATGTGTGCCTATGGTTTTCGGCAATGCCTACAGGTTTCGGTGTGATAGTGATGTATGTATATGATGTAAGTTGTATCATTATTTCTATTTTTTTTTTTAGCATGACATGACAACAGCCCACACCCTCAACTGCTGCCACATCATCATACCCCCCTTGCCTGCCTGCTGCCCACTGCCCATCTGCAGCAACACAGCAGGCAGCAGGGTTTTTTTTTTAAAATTATATAATTTATTTTCTTTTTTTGGCATGACATGACAATGGTGCACCCCCTGTACCCCCATTACCTGCCCACTCACCCTTAGGCAGTGAGGGGCAGAGTATTTTTATTTTTATTTTTATTGTATATAATCTCTTTTTTGTATTCTAAATTCCATAAATTATATAACATATTATGATTAAGTTGAGACCACCACAAACATGTCGCCTGCCCACACCTAAAGTAAATTATATCATGAAATAATGTGTGCAACTGTTGAAATTTGTACAAGTCATTTGTCTAGTCAGAGTCCAATCAGAGTCTGAAGACTCCAGTCATACTGCAGGTGACAACTACTATTGTTCATTTGTATTTGTAAGTTACCATGTCCAATCAGACTAAGAAATAGTTAAATGACTCTGATGTACCATTTATATTGACTGAAACTGATACACAACAACAACAGAACCTAACCTTGCATGAAGGGTTCTGCTAGATTGCGAGGGAAGAAACTTGTCGGCTTTGTTATAGATTTACTTTACTGCTCAGGAATACTAGGGATAGGGTAAGCTTGTCCGTAGTATTCGAAAGGGGTGGAAAGGACAAGGTCTGAAAGATTCAGATACGGATATAGCTTGTTACGAGCTGCACAGGGGTGGAATATTTCAAAAGACACGAAGCTGCGGGTTTGAGAACAGAATCTGAAGGTAATAAGGGTTTGGATGATTTCAAAGTCTGAGCTATGGTGGGCAAGTGGTAGATCAACGAACAAACTCTCCAGCACACCGTCGAGTTGTTCAGTGTCAAGAGGGTTCGGGGACTGGATTTCCGAGACGAAGCAGAACATTGGTAGGATAGCGGCCGACAATGTATTGTTAGTGGAATTCAGAGTGTTGGCAGGTTACCGTTAGTGGAATGCTAATGGCAGATGATGATTCGAAAATGGTCAGGGTTGTAGTTGGGGTGAAAACTACGTGGAGGGTAGTTCTCCAATAAGTTGTGGATACTGACCTTCAGGAAGGGGGGACGGAAATGTAGACAGAGTTCTTGGCTGATTTCTTTGATGATCAAAAATGTTCGCTCCTCAGCATCTTCAGTGACAACACATATGGTGCTGAGTAAATAATCGGTGTAGATATGCTAGTGTACCATTTGTTCCAATGTATATGAAAATCATACGGTTTTGTCCGTGAATGAAACGATAGGATTCTGAGGAATGAGGTGTGGCGGGGAATGAGTAGAATTGATCGGTACTCTCCTAAGAATATTGATTGTAGGTCGAGATGGTGGACATGGACAATTGTTAGACGAGGGATGGGTTGAAGCTAGTTGGGTAGCAGCAGTTGATTGCGGTACACGGTTAGCGGAGGAGGGCCATGATGAAAGTGGCAGCAGGGGAATAGTACTTGGTTCAGGATGTGGTGGCAGGGACGGATGTGTTAAACACGTGATGGTCTCTGAGAAGGAGACTTGCCTTGGACTTTCACCGTTTACAGCAGTAGTCGACTCGGAAGTTGTTGATGCAGTTGCTGTAGTAGCGGGTGTAGTCCTCCAAGTTGGCAGAAATGGACAATCAACAAATTTATGGGGTGCAATCAGATTGACTAGACCGAATTGGCCTTGAGAGCAAAGACAGAGAGCAAGCCAAAGACAATTCAAGAATAAAACCACAAGACTACCAGAAGCAGGGCGAGAAATCGCTCTGCTAAAAAGCGAACTGAGGGGAAAAGGGGATCTGATGATGAAAACCGTAACTTGTTCACCAGACTACGTAAAACTAACTATATAGTTCAACAGGAAACTGTCCAAAATCAGAAATGAAAAGTGGAAAAAGAACATCAATACTCGTGCAACTCTGCAAAGTGGCGTAAATCCCGACCAAGAACTCTCAGGGTCCTAGTGCAGCAATCACATTTGGATGTGACGTCAGGCGGAAATGGGCGGTGATGGGAAATGGGGATAGGTAGGCTCCAAAAATGACGTCACGCTGCCTAATCCATCGAAATCCACCCATATCCATCCATCAGACTTCTTCTTCAGCATTCGGCAGCCCTAAAAAGGTGCGATTCTCCGTTTGTAATCCAGGCGGGGTCGTTGGTTCAGGCACATGAGGCCTGCACATGTGATGATAATCCTCTGTCAATGATCTGCTAATAATAGCGAGATCGATGCCGTGCCGGATGTTGTGAGTGTGTCATGCAGGTAAGGGAAACACGTTGATTAAGCTACGTAAGCTATATGGGGATGTGCGGTCCGATTGGGAAGTGTTCGACGCGAGGCGTCAAGCAGAATGTAGGACGACGACAAGAACCTGATAACGGGTTCTGCTTGGTTGGGGCGATTTACACATGAAGATCGTGTTCTAGCGGGTCTCAGTGCCAGAAGGAGTTGAACCTCCTTGAAGGCCCTTTGCAATTCAACCACTACTGCTCGCCATTCTCATGGCCCAGGCCTCCTAGGTACCGGACATCCAAAAAAGGACAAGAGCATGTCATATCCGCCATTATAGATCCAGTCAACATAATACTCCATTGGCGATCTCCTAACCTTAACCACCCAGTAGAAGTAGGTGATGAGGAACATGGTAGAGACCGTGACGAAGAATATGAACAGGCCTAGAATGCCTGGTGAGCCTGCTGCAGACGTGGCAGCCAATGACATGGTGTTGTCACTGGAGTTGGTGGACATGGTGGTGTGTGTTAAGATGGTTGGTGGTGGTAAGGAGGAACTTGTTAGAAGACTAGGTTCACGTTCTATGCAAAATTTTCTTCAGGCGATAAGCACAGCCAGCGAATATTTGTCAGGTGGTGGCATGTCACGTGATATCGACGTGTTGCATCAGGTTGCCAAAGTGTTGAGTCACCTGATTAGTAATGCCAAGGGTGCTGCTGATTGTTTTGATCAACGATCAATGCTGAATTACAGGTTGTGAAAATTAGCAGAATGCTAAAATTCATGCCTAGAACGAGGAGGAACTCATCAACGGTCTTGATGCACTGTGTATGAACACTTTGCGAGAGAGAACGAGGGGTGACCCCAGTGTTCTAGGAGTGAATGGATGAATGGATGGTTGCCATAGATCGAAGGAGAGTGAGACCAAGTAGTCCCGTAGTTAGCACCTGTGTAGGTAGAACTCAAAATGTACTTGAACATTAGAGTACAGAAGCAAAAATAGCTGAGTGGATCGCACTTGCATGGAGATCAGCCCTGACTCCGGATCCAGATCAGGCCAATCAAGATTTGATGGATGGGCGCTTGTTGCATTGTGGTGTGTTGTTGCATGCTAAATGTGTCAATGCAAGGTGAGGTGGACTGTCAAGGGTCTGACTGGCCCAAGGGCTGGTGACAAGTACGAACAAGTGCTTTAGCAGTGGTGTGGTGTGTGACAACCATCAGCAACGATGAAGGGAGTGAGAGAAGATCATGAGAACAATATGAAGACAAGGCCGGGCATGAGAATTGAAACAGTGAAAGAAACCTGGGGGGCAACACAATGATATTTTGTCGAGGAGATGCGCTCCCTTTATAGAATCTCTACATAAGCTTATCTAATGTTGTTTTTCTTCAAATTCGAGTTTCAACCACTTCAAGGTCTCACAATGCTCTCAATCTCTCCCCATTTCGCTCTCCATCACTCCTCCTTACTTTATGTGTTAGCCTGAAGCTCCCTCCTGTCCCATTGTTCCCTTATTCCTACCCGAAATCCCCAAGTCCTTCTAACTCAAGTGCCACTTCATCATTTCCCCTCCTTGTGCCACTCTCCCTGCCTATCCATGCATATCCCTCCTTCCCCTGTGATCCCCCTTGCCCCCTTTACCTGTCCCAAGCTTGGTGCTTTGCTCATTAAATCCTTTGACCATCAAAATTCCTGTGTATGGTCAATATCCCTTCCACACCCTCCATTCATCCTCCCCCAATGCCCCAAACAACCCCAGTGACCCTGTTCCAGATCTGTAGCTGACTGGTTCAGACTTGAATTTAAAGATGCAATTGTCTTAAAGAATCATCATTCTTACAGGGCTCAAGTCTGATATGGTCAGACAAAGGGCAGATATCATCCTTTGACAAGGTTGCTACAAAGACATTGTCAAGTCATCAATGAAATTTTTGGCACCTATGCAGAGCGAACACATACTAAACTGCATGAAAAACCAGAAATCACCACATATTGTCAGTAGGGCTTAACTAGTTGCATGGACATCACATACAAACTAACAATACAAGCAGAAAATGTGAATGGTTGATCAGAATACACACTGGCAGAGGTCCTCAGGTCCTCAGGACAGGAAATATGTACCTTCTGGTAAGGATGTCATGAATTATATTAACACCAAAGATAATGAAGAAAAAACATACTTCCTGGGACACACAAATGGGGACCCATGGTATTGGAATTCAATGGCAAGATTTCATATCAGATGGAGAATTACCACATACCAGCTAGGAAGATTATGTGGAGATACATTGAGTCAAGTTAAAAGATATTTCAGACAATGACACACAATCTATTGCAAGGGCATTGTGTCAAAATAAAAGTAGAGGCTGTTTCAAGGAACAAACGCACAGCCTGGGATTAAAGCAAAGACAACATTGGTCACATCCTGATGTCAGTAACTTATCCAGATGAAAAAATATCACAAACCTACAAAGGAAGAGATGGTCAGGGTCATCACAGTTTCACAAGTAGATGCAACTATAAAAGACATACAATCTGGGGATTACAATAATATCACATGGATGGTATGAGATAAGCAATAGCCAGGTAGCCAAAGCCAACACATACATGCTGAGGACACAAAGAAATGTTATCATGGAAGCAGCCACACATTCATAAAAATCACATACAAACTGGGGAAATGCAGATATAGTCAGGGGAAGTGCAGATATAGTCAGATCAATATGTGCAGGGAGTAAGAACAATCACATACACGCTGAGAATATGTGCAAGCATGGTCTGGTCAACTATACACAGACAGCAAAATCAATCACATACATCCTGAGGGTATGTGCAGATATGGTCAGGTCAACTATTAACAGGCAGCCAGAATTATCACATACTTGCTGAGATCAGGTGCAGATAGGGTCAGGTCAACTGTGTATAGGCAGCCTGAATCATCACATACTTGCTGAGAATATGTGAAGGCATGGCCAGGTCAACTATGAGCAGGAAGGCATAACAATCACATACAGCCTGAGAACATGTATGCACATGATCAGGTCAACTATGAGCAGTCCGCCAGAATTGTCACATACAAGCTGAGATCATGTGCAGATATGGTCAGGTCAACTATGCATAGGCAGCAAAATCAATCACATACATCCTGAGGGCATGTGCAAATGTGGGAAGGTCAGTGATACATAGGCAGCTAGAACAATCACATACTTGCTGAGAACATGTGCACACATAATCAAGACAACTATGAACAGGCAACCAGAACAATCACACACATCCTAAGGACATGTCCAGACATGGTCAGGTCAACTATGAGCAGGAAGGCATAACAATCACATACTTGCTGAGAACATGTTCAGACATAATCAAGTCAACTATGCATGGGCAACTAGAGTAATCACATACATACTAGGAATATGTGTGGATATGGTCAGGTTAACTAGGTAGAGGCAGCAAAAGCAATCACATACATCCTAAAGGCATGTACAGACATAGTCAGACCAATCATGAGCAGGCAGCCAGAACAATGACAGACAAGCTGAGAACATATGCACACATGATCAGGTCAACTATGAGCAAGCAGCCAGAACAATGACATACAAGCTGGGAACATGTGCACACATGATTAGGCCAATTATGAGTGGACAGCCAGAACAATCACATACATCCTAAGGACATATACAGACAAGGTCATGTCAACTATGTACAGGCAGCCAGAACAATCACATACAAGCTGAGAACATGTGTAGACATGTTTAGGTCCCTATGCATAGGCAACTAGAGTAATCACATACATACTAGGAATATGTGCAGACATGGTCAGGTCATCTATGAGCAGGTGGCCAGAATAAACACACACTTCCTGAGAACATGTGTAGAGATGGTCAGGTCAATCATGCACTGGAAGCAAAACCAATCACATACTTTCTGAGGAGATGGGCAGACATGGTCAGGTCAACTATGCAGAGGCAGAGACACCAATCACACACTTCCTGAGGACATGTGCAGACATGGTCAGATCAATCACATATCACACCTAATTACATACAACCTGAGAATAACCTATTTGTTTATTCCCCTCAAAAAGCATACCAAAGCACGCACATACTGAAGGTAATTGTTCAGTTTGGTCATTGTGTCACATATACTCTCTGAACTGTCACTCACATTCTGACAAATTATGTCCTCACTATCAATAATGTTTAGAACAAAGTTCACTGGAATCATTTACCTTTTAATTCCATAAGTTCACTTTACCACTCCTCTAAATATGGATAGAGAAATCCTTACATACCTCCTGCCCACATGTGAATCCTTGAATTAATCATTGGAAAAGGTGTGCCACATACAAGCTATTGCCAAAGGATAAGCATAGATATTCCTAATTGCATTGCTCAAGGCCCAACTCACTTTCTAATGGGCTAAAAATTTTGTCTGAACCAGCAATACTGTGAGTCTCACCTGAAGGATTATAGAAATGCATTGAGACTTTTGCTCTAGGTGATCAACCCAGTTTGCCTTGGCTGCAACCTTGTGTTTGTTTGTCAGCTATAAATTTATAATTTTCACTGTTGCACACTTACATTTCCAGATGCCCACTCTACCCTTAGGTATGGTATCCCTGCCCAAGCTAATGCCTGTGTCAACCATGACTTCACCCACTCCAAGCCAATATTCTTGATCAGATCCATAGCCTTGTGTTCCAGTCCTCCTGATATGTGATTATCTGTGTTGGCTGAAGATAAGAAGCAACATGCATGATGATGCCAAGCAATGAGAGCATATTCTGATGCATTAGTGCCACTGCTGAATGCTGTTGTGATTTCTTCCAGAGAGCAGATCATGAGCTGCACATGATATGTAGTAGGAGCATATAACAGATCCTTTGACCTCTTCTCGTTTGTCAGGAAATCTTGTAGTGATGCATGGTGGAATGTGATTGGTTGGCCATCTTCTGGGATGACAAGGACAGAGTGGCATCCATTTAATGCACCACATATGTTCCCTATATCCAGTGACTTGTAGGGCTCCTCAGTGGAGAGTAGAAAGCTGGACAGATTTTTGGTGTTGAGTGGATATCGAAGGTATAGCAGGCTTCCCATTACAATATCAAAATAATCATATTCCTTGGCTGCCTGGATGACCTGATGGTAGAGGGAGTCCAAACCATCACGACCACTCAGAACATCCTTCAGCCGTTTCATTGGATCACCCCTCCTGTCACAGATGTAGCGCATAGCTAGAGATGCATACACCATCAGGCCTTGTGATTTTGTCACAAGTGCAGCAATGTCTTGTTCTGATGCTGTGTTTTGCAGCCCACTACCCTTAAGGTGCACAGAACGTATGTGCAAAAAACCTTCCTGGATGACTTTCAGAACATCCTTTTCTGATTCTTCAACCATGAGTTGTAGCAGGAGCTGGCCATGCTCTCTGACATCAGCAAAAGCAGATTTGATGTAGTCCTCAGGGCGGCTGACAAGAAGGAACCGGAAAGGCAAGTTCATCTGACACAGGTTCTTGACAAGGTCCTCCACTCCCTCCAGTGAAGCAGACTCATCAAGCCCATCAATGACAACCAGATTGCAACCAACTGAGTGGTCAGGTGTGTGGACAAGAAGCTTGGAGAGCTGATATTTAAGTCCACTGGGCAAGTGAACCTGACGTTCTGTAAGCGAGCTTTCCTTCAGCAGAGCCCTTTCCATCCCCTCCTTCGCCAATGGGAACTTGTCTGCAATTTGAAATGCGATGGTAGGCACGACGTTGTGGATCTCATCACGATCTCCTGTGCTCCTCCAAAGAAAGAAAGTAGCAGCAAGTCGTCCTTTACGGTCATACTCCTCTGCGATGGTATGTGCGACTGTGGTTTTGCCAGTACCTGCACGACCACTCAACCAGCATATGCGAGTAGCAGCATCCGGCGCAGCATTGGCCCACGATCGAATAGCCCTTAGAACGTTGATTTGGGTCTCTTCATGGCATATGACAGCATACTCCGACCTTCTCTTTGGGGAGTTGTAGAGTGCATCGGGGACAAAGTAGGGTGCTAAGAGATCAAACACTGTAGAAGCTGGCGCTATAAAGAGAGGTCAGGTCGAAGGTAAAGTATGAAAAGGACGATGGACCTTGGTTGACAATTTGTTGTACTGCAACGTCCCTATGGGCTGTAACATTTCCATATATACCGATCTGTGTCGATGGCTGGCTGTAACAAGATAAGATGGGAACATAGTAAATGAGGAATTGCGCAACAATACCGTGATTCGTCTGCATTGAGATTTTGCCCTACAAGACGCCTATGGCGTGATCCATGTGGTGGAGCTGACATCGAAGATAAACTCGAGGTAGGATTGTGAATTCAACGCAGGGGAGGGTTACTCAAATCGAGTCTTCGTCGCCGATAGCACGAAGTAAGTCAAGAGAGAGAGAGACGTCCTTGTGATCAGGTGTCAATATGTCAAAGACAACCAATCACAACACTTGCATAACACAATTGTTTGTGAGGACCATGACAATTTGACAAGTGAGAAACGTCTCGGAAAATTGCCCTTCGCCAAAGCAAACCCCCCACATTAGGTTCCAAATCCTGAGCCAACGAATGCGCAACCGTGACGAGATGTGCCCAACTCAAATATAATGCAAGAGCAACATGGTAAGACGACGTTTGGCGTGACTCACGGCGAACTTCTGACATTTTATAGTAGCCTAACGACCCATAGAACACGATAAAGAACTAGACGCTGACCACTTCAGGCAACCCCCCTAGTATACCTATGTAAGGTAGTTACTACACCGAAATAAACTACCCTTTAAGGTATGA
>JABCKT010000389.1:0-16533 GCA_018858115.1 Tephrocybe rancida | reverse complement strand
CTTATGCTGGTCATAGCTCTTGAGCCATTGAGTCAAGTTTAGTATCCCATAGTGTTCCAAGGTCTGTATGATGTGTAGAGTCCAAAAGCGAGCTCACATATAGATATTCCACACTTGTCCTCACAGTGTCCTTGCTGGACCAAATAAATCATGTTTGCCCCCTGCACCTCAGTCTTTGTTGAATAAAATATGTAAGACTCAGAATCCAAAGTAGAGAGTGGGTAAGTTGATATAAAAAATGCCCCAGAGGTATTGGAGCAATGTGGAAGAAGGGAGATACAAGATTGTCAGAGTGTGGTCAGATTGATGTAAAGATCCATGAGTCTGATGGGCATTCCAACTGTAATACATGTCTCTGAAAGGTTCCACACAGGAACTCCCTAATTTTATTTGATAAGACTGTTCTAATAGATGTTAAGAGCCATATTCCAAAACCTTGCTAAATTCAATATTACATCTGGGTGTGCCCAATTCTGTTTTGGGCCCATTTGGGTGTGCCCATCTCCTTTGGGTGCGTCCATTTCTGTTGTGGGCATGCCCAGGGATGTAAACTATGCCTGGGCGCGCCCATTCCTATTGTGGGAGTGCCCGTATGGAGGTAATGGACCTGGGCGCGCCCAACATCAAATCTTCAGACAATGGGTGAGCCCACGGCTATTTTGGGCACTCCCATTGATGGTTTGGGCGCTCCCAGGGGGGTTGGATTGGGACCTGGTCCCGGGGCCTCTTAGGGGAGTTACGTAGTAGGCACTAACTACCCTAACAGGGTACTGCTAGGGGGTTGCCTGAAGTGGATACGCTCAATTCTAGGCACAGTCTGAGTTTGGGGTCTCCAAATCCGCAAGGCAACCTTGTGGCCCTTGCCTTTGTTGGGCATACATAACCGCCGAACAGTTTGGTGTCCTTATCATTCACTACATGTCCTTATCATTCACTACAAGTTCCCTCACCAACATGTCAGGCTCTCTAACCAACATGTCAGATGTCTTGTTTACAGTCATGCTCATTGATATCCCTTCTACCAACTCTTCTGAAACATATTCTTTCCCTGGCAGACTGGACACCTGGATCAATAAACACAAAGAAACTGTCGAGCTGATGTCAGGACCAACAATAGCGTACTCCATCCCTCTCAGGGCTGGCCTCACTGGTGAGTCATTGCAACACCGTACAACTTGTATGACACTAACAAACCAGGCTTGGCTCGTAGGGGCTGCAGTGACATTCATCAATAGCTTTGAGTATGACCTGCATTCTTTTAGAGCACACCATCAGGTCAAATTCCGACTTGAGTGCTCTCCTATGGCTGGATTCACTGCCCACTGCCCTGAAGAGCATGGTCCATGGTCACCTGGTTCTCCTCGCCTGGCCACGGGGTTGACAATCTGTGAAATTGAGAGGAGCTGTGAGATATCATTGGCGGATTTGGCCAGGGAAAGGGTGGAAAAGGCAGCTCCATCTAAGAATCAGGTTGTGCTGTTGAGGAGAGAACACATACTTTCCTCCTTCTCCTGCATGTTTCCGTACTTCATCTTCACTTTCATCATCCTCCTTCTGGCCTCAATTGGAGAGTAAGTGGCAGATGTCACCTCGTTCTTTGTTGTGCATTGATCCATGACATTCTAGCTATAGATCCCAACATTCAACTTTGGCAGGTTCCATGTGAGTATTGGGAAGACTCAGATACAAGTTGTGACACTGAGGCCAGAGGTCTAGCCTCGATCTACCGTACCAAACGTGTTGTAGTTTAAACTAGAAAGCAGCATGTCCCTGTAGGCATGCGGACGCATACATTCAGTCCACTTGATTTTTCGTGAACAACTTTGATGGACCGAGTCCTTTGTTCAGCCTGTATAAAGAAACAACATCTACTTTGTCGTCACCCTGCTTTCAACCATGATGTCAAATAAATTCCTCAACCTTACGACCATTGTAGTGATTACTGCGCCTTTCATGGGAAGACGCAAAGCCTTGTCTTTTCCAGGACAGCTAACACCTCTTAGTATGGAGAAGCTTGGGCACCTCAGGCTCTCTGGCAGCAAAGCACTTATCACGATCAACTTGGAGCCTGAGCCAGGTGAGTCTCTTTCATGCTCTCAATTTTTTCTCTCATTCACTACACACACAGATGTCGTTTCCCAAGTGAATGTGTTGACATATGACCTCAACTTGGCCGAATACCTCGACAGGTATATCTTTCATCTTGATCTCACTAAATTTGAGGTCCAGTTGTCCAATGATGAAAGTGTGAGTATGAAACCGCTCTCCTTTGTAGTCTGCCACGCTGATGATACCACACCATCTAGCTCATCTCAAGGCGTGTCGATGATGATGCTACCTTTCTTCAGGCCAACAACAATGTTGTGGATCCCAACCTTGCGGATAGTGGCAACTCAATCTCCTTTGTCTTAAGATATGAGTTGATGAGGACTGCCTTCTTTTGTCTAATTGGACTTGCAATGGGTGTGAGTGGCATGTATTCACTGGTCGGACACGCTGCTGACTGCGCTTCAGACTATCATGGCCATGCATTACCATTTTTATCCTTATAATCTGTAACGACACTCTTGAATATCCCCTTGCCCTTGGATATTTAGAGATTCGGGCCATTTTCTAGTGTATTTATAACTACTAGTGAATTTCATTAAGTGTAGCCCAAGTTGCACAACTCATTGTTCTTGAAAGCCTCAGAAGGTATTGAACATGCCATCTTTATTTTGGAAGAGTACATAGCTCCAATGACAGTGTCTTTTGACCTACTACTAAGTACTAATCATAAAGACACTCTTGCAAGATCACATGATTAGTAGTGGTAGTAGTAGTAGTATGTCCAATGATCAATCACTGAACACCAGGGGTCCGAAGTTGTCAGTATATAGAAAGTAATTTACAGGGAGCTAAGAAACACCAGCTCTTGAACACGACCTCAGGCCTAAATTCACAACTCGTGGTGAGCAAACCGAATTTCAGGCAGCTGACTATGGATCCAATTATAAGATACTTAATGAGATGAGACATTCATGGTAGGACAATTCAGATGTATCCTCCAGTAGACCGACATGATGGTCTGGAATATAGAGAGGAGCGTGCCGTAGAAGGAGATCACATCATAAGTGAACTTTTCCAGCAGTCTAATGGTTTTATGCTTGTATAGCATGTTCAGACTTCCCATGGCCAGCATTTTCTGAGTTCCACCACTTCAGGCAACCCCCCGTGGTACCTAATTAGGGTAGTTACTGCTCACAAGTAATCTACCCTTAAAGGCCCAAAGACCATGGTCGCGACCAAACCCCATGGTCATGACCAAAAGACCATGGTTGCGACCAATTTCCATGGTCGCGCGTGGTGGGGGGGGGGGGGGGGGGGGGGCACAGGATCATGAATCACTGACCATACTTAATAGTGGTTGTCCAACAAGGTGACCCTCTCATAGCGGCAAGCAAGTCGCCAGTCCCCGACTCAATTGTAGTAGTCTCTCAGGCCTAGACATATTCATCACGTTGTACCTCCTTGACAATTGTGGTATTTCCAAGTTCCTGTGTGATACATAGCGCATCCATCTTAATGTCTAACCAAGCTCTCTACTAGTTCCTGATTATGTTACTTCAGATCATTCAACGACAAAGATTCAGATGCCCATGCTGCTTGGCTCCTTGCTGCCTGGTATTCAAACTATCGTTTGGTTCAGTGAAGCACTTGTACGTCAATGCTTCAAAAACTACGAGAAAAGAAGCAAGAAAGAGCAAGTTTAAGTGACTGTGATTCGTCAAAGCTGTAATGTCGTTCAAATGAAAGGGCTCGGGCCTCGAGAAAAGCCTAGTGCTAATCATGCATCATGGGATGGAAATATTGAGAGTTTTTCTCATGCAAGAAGACAATACACATGCAGAAGCCGAGGAGAATTGTAGTGTCTCCTAGACATACTTAATAGTAGCACATACTTAATAGCCATTGTCCAATGAGGTGACCCTAACCCTACTCAGGGGTTTCTGGCTGACTACAAGCGAGGCACTCAGAGACAAAGAAAGATGCTAAGAGACAAGCTGGAGTGATGACAATTGGACCGAATTTGAGTTCATAAGGCACCTTTTGATACGTAAATGTAAACATGATTACTAGCCTACAGCCTGCTACAAACAACAGTGACAATGTCTGCCAGTGAACTCCACTATAGCAGTCAGGTTGACTATATCATATGAGCAACGTAGACAGCGTCGATATTGGACAACTTACTTTGGAGCAGCTACACACAACAACATCCCAGACGCCTCAGACACCATGTGCAAAACTGCGTGACGCCCCCATAATCATAGTTGATAACATTGTACATCATGGGATTTGGACCTTGATTGAGTTGCAGTTAAGTATACATAAGGATGATAATTGCGAGATTATACATACCTTGTGGAACAGGCAAGTTCATCAACCATCTCCTGGAATCAACGTCAACCATGCTGAAGCATCCTGGCGCGAAGAGGCGTAAAGTGCAGGTTCTGCCTGAGAAGCAATACATCAATGGTCTTTGACTGTCATGCCCAAGGATGCCAACGAAGGTAGATTTCCTGACAGGTAGGGAGGACATGGGAGGATGAAGGAAGATGTGAGAGGGAAAGAAAGTGGTTCACAAAGGATCCAAGCTAACACCTCATTTTAATGATTCAGTTAGACAAAGGCTTTTGATCGCAAGAGATCGACAAGGGCCACGTGATCATGATGATTGTGCGCAGCATCATGTTTGTATACCACAGAATGACTGCTTGAACATTGGACGCATCTTGTCCACAGATAACTTTATACTTGATTTGTAGAGTTCACTCAGATATCACAGGATAGCCAGGGAAATAAATGGCACTCAAAATTATGCTGGCTGGGGAGTGCAACTGAGTTGGCAGACACAACAAGACGACCACGTGTGATATCTGTATCAAGAGCTTGGTGGGTAGGATAAGGCGATGCAAGTAGCACAAGGCAAAGACAGAAATGAAAGGCATTGATTCTGATAAGTGGTTGGGTGATGAGTGAGTGGAGGCTCACTATTTGACAGAGAATGGTTCGAATATCCGGTAACCGATTTCGCAAGGGAGGTGTATTATCTCAAGCTTTATCAAATGGCCGTCTTTGGAGCAATGATACATGATAGATACGGGCTATGTGTAGTTCGTGAACTTTACTGCAGCAAATGCAAGCGCTCACAACCTAGGACAAGAAATTCTTTGGGAGGAGAAGTTGCAAATGGGGTGCATTCAGCTATGGGGCCAAAACCAGATACAAAAGCGGCATGTTCAATTCGATCGATCTCATCGGTATCTTAATTATGACATGCTTTGGGGTGGTCGCGGTCATAGCTGCTTTGTTGTTAAGACTGTCTATAAGCGGTCGCGACTGCCCGGGTTCCGGTGCTCACATCTACAAACAGCATGTTAGCTTCAAAGGAACAAAATTGAATGGAAAACCAGCCCACCTTAAATAAAATGAGGGAACACTGTCGTCACAATACTCAAGCAGACATGTTGGTTGCTGGCCTGATTCAGAGGCCTCAACGCGTCTTTGCAAGTGATGCCAGTTGCACATCATGACTTGCAGTTTGAAAGAGCGTCATGGTCACATATTATCAGCTTAGGGAACCCACATAACATGGGGGGTAGCAATAAGAACAACTGCGGGTCGTACAGTAAGTACTACTAAAAGACCAGCATAAACATGATATGAATTACAGTAGCTCGCATGCCAAATCCTTTCACTGCAGGTTACAGTGGCGCTTTCAGAGCCTACCTTTAGCCCTCGTATCAGTACACAGGGTCAATGATCGAAGTGAGGGTTTAACTAGCCGTACGGTGTATTGTTAGTGTCTAGTCGGATGCGAAGTTGATCGAGGTACCTTGAGGATTCACCAAGAGTAATAGATTGAGCTGGAAACAAGGTGACTTGATGAGCAAGGTGGATTGAACTCAGTGGGAGGCTGAGCAAGACCTATACATGTATGTGTATGTAATGGGAGTGCCACGATACATGACACCAATGCAGGAGAACAGAAGAGCATGAGTCAGGGCTATTGACTTGATCAGGGGATGACATAATCTGACATCACACGACAATCGTGTTGATCATTTCTCAATTCTAAACTTCAGACCAAGTGGATTGGGTACTGCTTGCCAACACTTTTGGGCCACAAGGCCTGGCACCTTTTCTCAACTGAGATATGGTGTCACTAACCTGACCGGGATAGTGCCAGTTGATGGTAAATCGATTGATAATCTTGACCAAATACCCAATGACTCTTCATCGCCTCACTTCATCCTCACACACATACCCACATTCTCTTTAATACGCTGGAAATGAAGTACACCACTAGTTTTGGTATCTTTTTATACCAATTCTTACTCCGAAATATATAGGAACGATGTCCACACTTGGTAACTACTCTGCCCACACCATTCAGCACTTGCATCAAGGCACTCCCATTGCAAGTGCTACTGGGCAGCTCTACTCTTTAACTGACACGACCTGTTTCCTTCCAGCTCCTGCCTAACCCAATCTCATTCCTCAGCATTCCTCCATGAGCAAGAGTATTTCATAGCTCGGGGGCACCAAGACGGAACTAAAAGAAGCAATATAAGCCAGCAGTGGAGGTGACTGCTGACCGGCCTGGCCCAAGAATACATCTTCAATCCTTCGAGAGCTGGATCTTCACATGTTGACCACAGAAGCCTTGCGCGACGTCCTTGTTTTGCAATCCACCCTTCAACTTCAGGACATGCTGACAGACTACGTGCAGGAACTGGATCATATATCGGTAAGTTGGTCTCTGACTCTTTGTACTGATGATATCGACTCACTTTTATTGCCAAATAGAAGATATCTGCGACATCCACTAAGCACTCTGCATCTCCATTCTCAAGATCTCCAAGTCCCATGCAGGGTGAGTCATAAATTGGTAAGATTGTCTTCAACTTTGGCATTGCTGCTATTAACCTAGTCCTACTACGCAATTGAAGATATATACGGCACCTCTAGGTGCTGCCCTTTCCATTCTCCAGATCTCGAATTCACAAATCTGAGATGAGGTGAGCAGGAAGACATGGATCATATATTGATAAGGTGGGTCTCCAACTTTGCCCTCCCTGCTATTAATTCAATTGTACTATGCAATAGAATCTATCCCCAAAACCGCTAGGCGCTGCTCTTTTCAACCTTCGAGATCTTGAATTTTCAAGTTTGAGGTCCGGTAGGCAGGAGGTCATGATTATACATTGGTAAGTTGGCCTTTGACTTTGCTATTGATGCTGATAACTCATTTTACTACCCCATAGAAGATATCTACAACACCACTAGGTGCTGGTCTTCACCGTTCTCAAGATATTGAATCTATATGTTGGAGGCCAGATATATCAGTAAGACAGCCTCCGAATTTGGTATCGCTGCCATTAACCACTCCTACTATGCAATAGAACATATCCATGAGGTCTCTATGCGCTGCCATTTTCCGTTTTTAAGATCTCAAAGTTACAAGTCTGAGGTGGGCAGGAGGAGATGAAACATATCTTGGTAGGTTGGTCTCTGGCTTTGGTATCGATGCTACACATTCATTTTTATCACCCAATAGGAGATCTTTATGACACTACTAGGTGTTTCCCTTTTCCATTCTCGAGCCCTCGAATTTACAAGTCTGAGGCAGGCATGGGCAGCAGGACACGGATCATATATCGGTAAGTTGGTCTCTGACTTTGGCATCGATGCTGTTAATTCATTCTTACTACTCAATAAAAGATCTTTTCGACCCCGCTAGGCGCCGCTCTTTTCCATTCTCGAGATCTCGAATTTACTATTCTGGGGCTGGGTGAGCATGAGGACATGGATCATATATTGGTAAGATGATCTCCAACTTTGGCATTGCTTGTATTACTCCACTCCAACCACACAATTGAAGATATCCATAACACTGCTAGATGCTTCCCTTTACCGTTCGAGATCTCAAATTTACAAGTCTGAGGTAGGGTGAACAGAAGGACATGGATTATATATTGGTAAGACGGTTTCCGGCTTTTGCATTGCCTCTATGACCTTATTCCTACTATGGACTAGAAGATGTATATGATACATCTAGGTGCTGCCCTTCTCTGTTCTCAAGATCTCGAATTTAAGTCTGATGTGGGGTGGGCAGTTGGATATGGATCATATATCAGTGAGATGGTCTGCGACTTTCCTATTGCTCATGTGACCTTATTTCTACCATGGAATAGTATATATAAACAATACTGTCAGGCCCTACCCTTTTCCGTTCTCGAGATCTCGAATTTACAAGTCTAAGGCAGGGTAAACAGGAGGACATTAATTGTATATCAGTAAGATGGTCTCCAACTTTGTCATCAACCCAATTTACTTATTTCTACCACACAATAGATGATTTCTGTGATGCCACTAGGCATTCCTCCTTTCCGTCCTTGAGATCTCAAACTTACAAGTCTGAGGCAGGGTGAGCAGGAGCACATGCATCATATATTGGTAGCATGTATCCTACTTTTGTATTGCTGCCATAACCCTATCCATACTATGAAATAGAAGATGCACACAACATCACTAGGTGCTGCCCTTTTACGTTCTCGATATCATGAATTTACAAGTCTAAAACGGGGTGAGCATGAAGACATGGATCATATATTGGTAAGATGATCCCTGTCTTTGGTATTGATGCCATTTACCTATCTCTACCACACAATAAAATATTTCTCTGACGCCACTAGGTGTTACTCCTTTCATCCTCAAGATCTCAATGTCACAGGTCAGAGGCGGGCGAGCAGGAGCACGTGCATCAAATATCAGTAAGGTGGTCCCCAAATTTGGTATCTATGCTAATTACTCATCTCTACAACACAATAGATGATGTCTACAACCGTGCTTAGTGTTATTCCTTTTTGTTCTTGAGATCTCGAATTAACATGTATGAGGTGGGGTGAGCAGGAAGATATGTACCATATATCGGTAAGATGGTCTCCGACATTTGTATTACTCTTATGAACTTACTCCTACTATGGAATAGTATATATATATGACACCGCTGTCTTTTCCATTCTCAAGACCTCGAATTTACAAGTCTAAGGCGGTGTGAGCAGGAGGACATGGATTATATATTGGTAAGATGGCCCCTGACTTTGGTATCGACACCATTTAGTTATTTCTACTACACCGCTAGGTGTTGCTCCTTTTCATTCTAGAGATCTTGAAATTATACATCTGAGGCTGGGTGGGTGGGGGGACTATGGTGTTTGAAATGCACATTTAATCAATTATGCCTGTTTTATTGATTATCTTACTTTCCAAGGATATTTTTGAGTTCTGAGAATTTATAAGTGTCCGAGAATTTTGTCAGTGTGTCCAAGAGTCATTTATGTGACTCCGAGTTTTCTTGAGTGATGTCTGAGTTTTTTTTTTGGTCCCGAGAAATTTTGAGGGTGCTCCTGAGATTTTTGGAGTGAGCAAATGAATATTCTGTGAATGACATCAAAGCCATCTTATCTGGTGATCTAAGGCATCAGCCAAGCAATGCCACACCTACCAAATGCAGAAACATTGACCAGTCCCCTGCTCTGCAGGTCTATTGACCTTGTTCTAAGTTAAGAAAAGGCCAGAAATCAATCTCCCAAGTATATTTACCTGTTCTGAGACACTAATTTCCAGCACTGGCTCAAGTGGGAATATAAAACATACATTTTTGACGACTTTTGGCTGCTGACCTGAGGCTTCAGCCAAACAATGCTACACCTTCCAAATGCAGAAACATCACCAATGTTTGGAATATGCCCCACACCCATCTAGCATGTGTCAGCATTGTTCAAAAATGTCCGAGCAATGAGTGGATGGCCCGTTCACAGTTTTTGCATGTTCTGAGCCAGGGCAGGCCAAATACTGGAGCCTGAACGCCAAGAACCAACTTGAGTCAAGCACTTGCCTGAGTACGAAGGGTCAAAAGGTAACCTTCAAACATGGTGGGATATGAAGAAAATATCATTAAAACAAATGAGCTAATAAGTTTAAAGAAGCCTTGTATCATATGTTTTCAAGTGACTTTGAGGACACAAGTCCTCCTCAAACTCAGTGGCCAATGTCTGTATGTGAGTGGCACCAAAGATATCCGGTGCCATTGTGGCAGGCTTTTACACACCAGAAAACTCTGCAAAATTCTAAGAAATATTTGAATTCAAAGTATTTTCACAAAATATAGAAAGTCTTTGGAAGAGCAAACAAAGAGCTGCCACAAGACAAGAACTGATGTCAAACACATGGGATAGTGGCGAATTTGATGTGATTGAGTACACAGAATATTCATTTGCTCACTCTAAAAATCTCAGGAGCACCCTTAAAATTTCTTGGGACCAAAAAAAAAACTCAGACATCACTCAAGAAAACTCGGAGTCACATCAATGACTCTCGGACACACTGACAAAATTCTCGGACACTTATAAATTCTCAGAACTCAAAAATATCCTCGGAAAGTAAGATAATCAATAAAACGGGCATAATTGATTAAATGTGCATTTCAAACGCCATAGGGGGACATGGATCATATATCACTGAGATGGTCTCTAAGCTTTGTATTGCTGCTATGAACTTATTCCTACTATGGATTTGAAGACATATACAATACCCACAGGCACTGCCCTTTTCCGTTCTTGCAATCTCGAATTTACATGTCTGAGGCGGACTTGGAGGGAGCAGGAGGACATGGATCATACATCACTGAGATTGTCTCCGACTTTTGTAATGCTGTTATGAACCTATTTCTACTATGCAATAGAAGATATCCACAACTACACTAGGCGCTGCTGTTTTCCCATTTGCAGGGGCATGATCAAGTCACTGCACTACTCAAGCATCGAGGGTCATTCTATCCACTCCTCCTTGTAACCACTGGGCCAGATATTGCAGAAGGCATCCAATGTAGTTGATTGAAAAGTAGTTTGCATCACACACCTATAAGACAGACTTGAGTGAGAAACCTTGGGAGAAGAGCAGCCACTAACCTGAGCTAAGGATCACAGGAGGCGACTGCCATAATTGATGAGGAAGTGGCCTGCATAGTATGCCTGCAAGACAGACTGAGGTTAAAGATCTGGGGAGAAGAGTGTAGCCATTCACCCCAATGTTGTACAATACTTTACACTCCCCCCCCCTTGTCCGCTCGGAGTCTGGGTGGACTGACTGGAGTCCACCAGAGTCCAGGTGGACTCTGAGTGGACTCTCCTGTACAGAAATAAGTCCACTAGAGTCCACTAGAGTCCGCCTGGAGTCCACCTGGACTCTGACTGGACTCCAACAGGACAAACAACTTGTGCAAATTCTCAAATTTTGCACAAGTCATTTTGATTATTTTATTATATTTAAAGTGTCTGGGCAGGCAGCATTTACGTCGGGTGTTTGAACTAAATTTTAATATTTTATATAATTTACTGAATTTTAAATACAAAAAAATTATTTTAATTTAAATATATATAAAACCGCCCTCCACCACCTGGGCGCTGGCGGGCAATGGGGTGTGGTAACATGGCGGCAGTCGGGGGTGTGCGCTGTCGTCTAGTGCAGGCAGGCGACAGGGGCGTGCATGTGTGGAGGCGGTCAATAGGCAGCCAGTGAGCAGTGGGTGGCCTGTCAGTGAGTAGTGGGAGGTGGGCGGGGGTGCATGCCACTGTTGTGCTGGGTTTTGGGCGTGCTGTTGTCGTTGTGTCGGGCTGGAAGAGAAAATAAGTTGAAAAAACAAAAAACAAAAAACAAACCCCCTGCCCCCACCACATCACTGCAGGTGGGCAGCAGGCAGTGGGCGGCAGGCAGTGGGCAGTGGGCGGGTGTGCATGCCGCCGTCGTGTTGGGTGCACACATCGGTTGGGGTTTGGGGTGCGCTGTTGTGGCGATGGTCATCATTCCAGTTGCTTGTGGCCATCGTTCCAGTGGTTTGGTGGGTCTGGTGTGGCCACAGGTCGGGTTCAGGGTCGAGGGCGTGAGGCCGGAGGTGTACACTGTTGTTTTGGGGTTTGCACTGGCATTTTGGGGCTTGTGCTGGCGTTTTGGGGCATGCACTGGCATTTGAGGGGTGTGCAATGGTGTTCCAGGGTGTGTGCTGGCACTCAAAGGGTGTGCATGGGTCAGGTTTGGGGTCGAGTGCATGGGGTCGGGGGTGTACGCTGTCACTTCAGGGTGTGCGCTGGTATTGCGGGGCATGTGCTGGTGTCGAGGGGTGTGTGCTGGCATTCGAGGGGTGTGCACTGGCATTCGAGGGGTGGGCAATGGTGTTCCAGGGTGTGTACTGGCGCTCAAGGGGTGTGCGCCGGTGTTCTTGGTCTACTGTTGGGGCGTGGTACTGTCAGCAATGGAGGGAGGCATCGTCGATGCACCTTCAGGCTATCCCCCACCTGGGGTCTGCCCTTACTCACCCATCTTGCCCCGCTCATCTTCTTGAGACCATTGTAAGCTGCGATGATGTGCTGGGGCGGCGGCAGGTGCCAGCAAATGATGGTGGGGAGTGGTGGTGGAAGAGGAAGAGGGAGGAAGCCAAAAATGATTGTTAACATTGCTTACGTGGCCAGTTCCCATGATTGACCAAATGTGTCAACATTGATCACAGGTGGTGAGCGGTGATGGTACTTGGTTGCCTGAATTTGAAAGGTAATACAGCCGCTGTAGTGTAACAGTATTGTGCTCATACTATGAATATTTGTCATCAACATTGAAATGCTCGCAGGTTCAACTCTCAACATTGGCACTATTTTTATTATATATTAATGAAAATACCCTGCACTTGAGTTGTCCAGGACTCCATTCAAGTCCATTCGGAGTCTGCTCAAGTCCAGTCAGATTCCATGATTGTCCACTTGTCCTGTCAAGTCCATTGGACTCCACTCAGACAAAAGTCCACTGGACTTTCACTGGACTCTGGTCAGACTGACTGGACTCCAGTGGACTCTGGTGGACTCCACCTGGATAATGGGTGGACAGGACAAGCCAAATTCTGGGATTTGGCTGGGGCAAAAGTCCAGATGGAGTCTGGCCAGAGTCCACTGGAGTCTGCTCAGTCCGACCGGAGTCCAGTGGACCTTGAGTGGAAAAGGGGGGGGAGTGTAAAGTCGTCATGTTGTAGACCAAAGCTACAGTGATAAAACCCACCACACCAACCCCCCCAAGCATTGTCTGCTTGTACCCCTCTCCAGAGTCCACACTCCGAGGCTCAACATGTCCTCCAGAAACAAAGGTATTCACCAGAGACAATCTCTCGTGCTCTGAAAGCTTCACATAATGTGCATTGGGGTGGCCATTGTTCTGGATGTTGCCTGAATTCATGAAAACCAAGGAAGGGATTGAAAATGCGTACAGAGAAAGTAACATTGACTTCACTCAGCCCTTCATGCTCAATTACAAAGTTGCACCCATTGAGAGCAGTGAAAGAGGCTGGGTTGTATTCAAAAATCTGAACACAGACGATTTCGCCTTTGAAAATTTGTTAGCTCAATGAAAAGCGTGTTCACAGTGACAGAGCTCACCCTGTTGAATATTGAGGCCGACAATCTGTCGTACAATGGGGCCCTCCATTGCCTGGATGTCGCCGTTCTTGTTGATGTGCAAGGTCAGATTGCAAGGGAAGCGGTGGACTTCGCGATTGTTCTGGCCAGGGATGTCCACGAGCATGATATGCATAGAGTCAAAATAGGACATGATGGTATGTAGACGTGAGAGCTTGGGGTCAACAGAAAGAAAAGGTGGTTGCTTTTATATGTTATGAACAAAGGAATGGGTCACAAGGTTGTGGAGATGTCCATTAGGCCTCGCACAGAAAAATGCGGAGCTAATCGATGGGAACATTCACGGGCGACAAGTGAAAAGGCCAATGAGGTTTTGTAGGAGTTGGCGTTCCAGGCCTGGACAGCAAGAATTTGCAGAATTTCAGCACGTAGCTTGAGTGGAAGAGATTGGGGCATTGGTTTCATGAATTACGAGTGGAAGGAACTGGGGAAGAATGGTGGCCACAACAATAACTGTAGAAGTAAACTGCAGAGACCTGTTGGTACCCACAATTATATTGGATATGTTGTTAGAAGTCTGGATGCATAGTAGGGAGTGAGTCGACATACCATCAAGATTCCTTGACAACAACAAGCAGACTTGATGAGTGAGTGCTGGGCCCAATTAGATCACAAAAGAGACTAGATGAAGGTAATGCATACATGTAACAGGAGTGCCGTGATACATGATATGTTGCAGAGACCAGTCCGACTGCAATCCCAAAAAGTTCAAAGGGATCAGCAGATGACATAATCTGACATCACACAATGGTTGTGTCGATCCTTACAATGTCACTTGTGAATGAAGTTGGCAGTGACCGCCATACAGTCAAGCAGTTAGGGCAGCAAGGCTTTTGGGCCGCAAATCTTGGCATTTCTTTCATTTTTCTTCCGACTGAGATATAACGTCGTTATTCTGGTGACAATCTTGTTGGGAGATTGATCGATAATCTCAACCAAATATTCAATACCCAAGCGCTCTTCATCGTTTGTCTTCAACCTCTGTTCATTTTATTCACCCAGACAGGCCACGGGATTCTTAGCCAGAATATGGTACATTTCTAACCTTCTTGTTGTGCTGATTCTGTATTATAGGAACAACTTTCACACAAGGAACTACTCCGCTCATACCACTCAACACTTGCCACCTTGAGGTAATCCCCCTGCAAGTGTGGCCTTGCCCATTCTCTCATTATTTGGTTTCTCTTCCTCTCTCTCTGCTCTTCTACCTCATTGCATCATGTATGCGTATAGAAACATTTGCAATGCGGAATGCGCAACAGGCCGAGTGTGTAACCTCACAGGCACCCCAGTCTGCATGAATCATCCAAATTGGGGCATACTGTGAACCAGATTTGTGGGCTTGGTGGTAAAACTAAGGGCCACCTTCGTAACAAGTCCTCAAGCCTACAACAATCTGCTGTTGCTTTAGCAGCCAGGTAAGGTATATAGTCCATGCACTTCGAATTTGCCTCTCACCCATCGCCTGATGCATGGTCGACAACAAGCAGCATTCTATACCCAGATATATACTATGAAATTAAACGCGCTACTTCCATGTCACCCAAAACTCTTGTTACTTCCTCAAGAAGCATGCATGGAGCCAACTTTGGCTGTTGAAAGACAGCTGATAAGTGGTGTAAGTGCGAAGCTATGTAACGGCCTTCAGGTAATGTTACCCATTTTTGAAAACGTGGACAAACTCGAAAAAAGACGTGGTCATGAATGCTGATGGATGATCTGCATAAATGGTTTATGGATACTCTCCACGCATCATACATACTGACTGCCCTGCAAGTTCTTACAGGATAGGCATGATCTTTTGATCCTGGACCTGACGAACCCTGCAGCGGAGTACCATATCTACATGCATGGGTACTATTTTATTGGTCCATTGTCAATGAAGATCTGAATTGTGTTCATATGAAAGATGGGGCTGAAATGCCCTCAACTGAAGAAGTATACCGTTAGCTTCGTTGTAACTTGAAGCAAGCGCCTCTTGGCCTTTGCATTCCTGATCTATATGCTAGATATTCGGTCCCAGCTTCTAGCCCCACAAGGAGCAATGACACCCCATGGGGAAGTCACCATATGCATCATATAAATGCTTTATCAAATATTCAAACTCCTTCATTCGCCCTCCAAATGCCCCCAACCCTTTGTGCTATATTGCTTCAGTGAGGCCACCAGAGCTCTTTGCTTCAGGCTTGTATTCACTTTTACCACTAATCATCAAGCACATGCCAATTAGAAACCAAGTTCAATTTAAACCAGCAAAGGACTGACTCTGGTTTCTCCTTATCCAAGGTCTTGCACCTCTCTGCGGTAACTACAATACAAGTTAGCATTATGTGCAATCATCTGATCCACCATCTTAGAACACTTCTGTGCCCCCTCATTAACCACTGTTCAACTCTATTCCACTTCCAATCCTCAGGATCCTTACAGTCATCGACTGCTCATTGTCGTTCAGCCACTTCAGGCAACCCCCCATGGTACCTAATTAGGGTAGTTACTGCTCACAAGTAATCTACCCTTAAAGGCCCAAAGACCATGGTCATGACCAAACCCCATGGTCGCGACCAAAAGACCATGGTTGCGACCAATTTCCATGGTCGCAACCACTTGGTCCTGGCTTTTTCTTCCAGTGGTCACGACCAAGTAGAGATGGTCGTGACCAAGTAGAGATGGTCATGACCATTGGCTTTTGGTCTCGACCACTTGCCTTTGGTTGCGACCACTTGCTTTTGGTCAAGACCACTTATACTTAGTGTACTATTAGTATAAAATTAATAGATTTGGAATGATGGGAGTGTGTAAAAATAGGATCAAAATGATGGCAGTGCATAGACACATCAGATAAGACAATTATTACCATGAAAATAGTATCAAATTGATGGCAGAGCATAGGCGCATTAGATAAGATAAGAACTACCATCATAATAGTATCAAAATGATGGCAAGATGTAGATGCATAAGATAAGATAAT
>JABCKT010000388.1:0-16600 GCA_018858115.1 Tephrocybe rancida | reverse complement strand
AGTAATAAGAGTCATTCATGCATCACGGACCAACACTAGTCACTGTCATTGATGCATTGTTCTGACAGGATGTGGTGCAGTGCGAAGGTATCCAGCGCTGTGAGGGAATGCCACCGAGATCAGTAATTGTACGATTGGACAAGCAGGTTGGGCAAGAAACTCACACCGCAGGCCACACAACTGAATAATGCCTTGTTTTGAGTGGGAAACGCAAAGTTCAGTTCACGCATTCGTGCTCCATACTCATACTTGGTATCGCTCACAAAAAAGAAGAAAGTAATGAGCAAGTTGAAGCGGCTCAGCCAATGGCGGAGGCGGAAGCGCGATCTGTATGCTCGTGTTTGGTCGCTTTCGACGCTGACCCAGATCCGTGAATCCTGACACTGCTTTGTCTTCGGCCACGATTGTGGCCTCGGTAAGCAACGACAATGGATCGTTCTGCATCAAACCTTGTTTGAGGAAAACATAGGTGTTTCTGGATTTTTTTGTTGCTTTCTTTGGGCGACATCTTTTTTCGTGCTCTCTTCAACAAGCCCAAATCTAAACGACTTTGCTCCTCGAAGGACTGGTCTCGGTCTTGGGCCCTCCTTCTCCTTCTTGCCTCTCTCCATGTCACAGGCTCTCAGATCTCAGTACTCTCACCGAACCCAAGCTACCGAGATCATCTTTGTCTCCGACTCGGGGATGACGACAAACCCCGAAGCACCGCCACGTTACACAGATTCACAACGCACATCTAATACTGTTTAGCCGGGATACCCGCCAGGAAAGGTTCTTCTCCCGCACTCTTATAGAGGAGCAATTCATGAACCTTTCAGTGGCCTCGGGCCCTTCGTGCATGTCGAAGCACGAATATGTGGATACATCCCCACCGTCCAATGGCAGTTCAAGCTCACCCACCAACCCACTGCTCGTCATTTCCCTCTATCGATTCATGTTTCCTTCTTCAGAACCAGCTCGCATATCGTCTTTCTCCACAACGAATCTCTCCATAGCCACTGCGAAAAGGTGGACCTGGACTAAAGAGTACTTCTACGAGATACAACCCCAGCCGATAACGACTCACGATCGCGCAATACAGACACAGGAAACTCTAGTCGACGTTTTCCCAGGACGCATCTGATGCGAGGTATAGTCAGATCCAGACCCCTCAGCAGATTCACCCATCAAACTACACACGTATACCGAACCCCAGTTGCGGTAGCCATTCGCTCTGTATGGTTCGTCACCCACACAGCTTTATTCGTGCCGTCGACCAGAACGCCGCGAAGCCTACGGATTCAGATAACGAATAAGTACTGTATAGAAACTGTGACATCGTCGAATATTTCGAATCCCTGTTCTCCATACCGTTGCCCCTCGTACATCAGATTTCCTGCCAAGTAAAACGACCTTTGCCCATGTAAACTTCCTGGCTCTCGAATTCTTCGTGGTTAATCTTATGCACGTTTTTTAGTACCAGATTCTCTTCCTCGCTCGATGGACTGTATGACCCAGACTCGCCACTCTCTCCTCTCTCCTCGAGTCCTAGTCTCACTCTAACTGTTCTCACCGGCCCCGAGCTAGTCTCTGTTTTTTGAGGCTGACGAGGCAATGACGACGCATCCCGAAACACTTAGCACAGGTTCGCATCTAGGTCTAAGTATATACTCTGGATACCCGTCGGCAGGGATACCAATGCAGAGATGGATTGAATCATTGAACGTGAGTTCTTCTCCCACAGCAGTGGAGGGTAGATAGCTGATGAAACTCGGAATATCTGATCTATATACCCTGGATACCCGTCGGCAGGGATACTAATAGAGGGATGGATTGAATGTGAGTTCTTCTCCCACGACAATGGAGGGTAAATAGCTCGGAATATTTGATCCTCCGCCTCATCATCTTCCTCTTTCCCCCAGGGTTATTTTTTCTCTAGAAGCAATTCAATCGCCTTGTCAGTATTCTTGCTTCTGTGCGTTACCATTGAATCCTTGCACCTTCATTGTATCAGTTTGATCAGTATGCACAGTAACGATGTGAACCAGACACATCCTCGGATGATCGGACGCCACAACTCGACATATCCGCCCACACAAACTACCATTGTGCCTCGTTGGTGAGTATTTATTGTGCGTTGTTGCTTTTTAATGGCGCGCCCTGGTCTATTCGAAAACTGTCAGGCCGGGACATATTGCATCTGGCGTCGTAGCAACGGCCGTGGGATGGGTGGAAGCTCTGCCGCCTGGTCTATTTTGAGATGCTTGTGGATCTTGATGGTTTTCTCCCCTCATTGACGATTTCTTTATTGCAGGATGTCAAAAAATACGTGCCGATCGTGGGTTGCCCATCTGACTTGTAAATTCTCATGAGTATGCGCAGTCCAATCCTAGACGAGTCGTGGCTTGACATATCGCCTGACCACGAATGTGACCTCCCGAGACAACTAACACTTCGGGTTGTTTGGCGGTGTGCTGTTCGCCGTGCATTCGTTCGAATAAATGCAGCGACCCCTTCTCTTTGTATGCATCATTTGCACCTCATATCGGAAACTGCTTGCATCCCCAAACCATCATCTAGAACGCGCGCTATGTCACCTGAAGAGCGACGACTGCTTCAAGAAATGGGCTACGACTTGCTAGAGCTTAACCTATTTGTGTCTACTACTACACGGTGTATTCTATACGGTAAACAAGCTAGGAACTTCTATTAAACTGGCTCATGTGCCTTATTTTAGGGATCTTGGCTCCTCTTTCTGTAATTGTTATTCACTCCCTCGTCACAGAGTAGGAGTATGATCTGTCCTCACGGACTGTAATTTGACAACTAGTACCAGGCATAAGAGTCGTTCCCTCCATTCTTGGGGATTGATTGGAGTGTCTTTGACTGGCTTTCTTACGCTCAATCTTTACGTGGCGCTTAATATGATGGGAAAAGCCAATCTACTCAATACTTTCATGACTGGCGGTTCAATCCTCAGGGAACGAGCTATAGCCGGCAATTTGCGGGGCAGGTTGTTCAATCTGGGAGAGGATTGGCTGGGAGGAATCCAGGTCATCCTTGTGGATTTTATCGGAATACTCAATGCAGCTGACCACTTACTTTTCAAGCCGGTACTCAACGATTCCATCATCATATGGCGGGCTTGGCTCCTCTCAGGAAGGAAACGATGGTTCTTCTTCCTCTCACTTGGGCTGCTGGCGGCAACTTTTGGTGCGCTGTTATCTTGCCCCTCCAAACCGCAAGTAACCCTCACTGTCTACTATGTACATAGGTACCACCGTTGCATCATGTTCCATTGAAACCATAGATCCTAGTCTCCTTGATCCTGGTAACATTCCCGACCTGTCGTATGTCATAACGACCTTCGCCTCTTTGATCTTGTCGTGCTTGATAAACTTCCTTGCAACATTCTTAGTTGGTCATGTTCTGTGGTGGGGACACTTCTCAATACATGGAAATGAGCCTGATGAATCATGCATGTATTAGGAGTCACCGGAAGATTTTGACGATATTAGGCAGGCAACAAAGGCTATTCACAGCATGGCGGATCCTGCTTCATTTGCTCGAATCAGGGCTAATCTATGGAGTTCTACAGGTATGTCCCAATATCACGCATGCCCTTCGTCTGATTATTCCAATTCTGATTCCACCCAAAGGTTGTGTCACTTATCGTCCGATTTTTACCTGTCACCAATGTTGCCACATTGAATGCTGGAATATTCTTTCAGGAGTTTTATGCGGAAATTTCTGTACAAGAATAACCATTCAACTCAAGAGGCATATACTGACATCATATTCTCAGATGGTGTATCCAATTCTCACTGCCAGCATCATATGTGGACCATTCTCGATGGATCGAGTCCAAGAATCCGTGGTTGAGCTACAGACAATTTCGGAAAGGTCGCAACAGGTCTAGCAAGTGCTTCGGAATTCCTCAATATCGACCACAATTGGAATGTTGCTGCGACACTTAAAGATTAGCCCCATAGTCCATGGACACCAACAATCATAAAGTTCGAAAAGTACTGACTTCTTCCACGACGTACAACACATTAACCATAACCATCTTGAATGTTATAATCCGTCTAAATTTATTTGATAAGTACTGTTGAGGTACCGCTTGAGAGGAGTAAGTATATATTTTGTGGGAACAACGAGTACAAGTGAAGGAAATCGCAGCATGAATCAACAGCGACGAAAGAAGAGCTCACTTCGGAAAGTCAGTAATTGAATTACAGAATTACCGTTACACGACTCCCACAAATATCCCTTGGCTGAGACATCCGCGGGGAATATAACCCATCGATCAACCGGTGGTGGTCTGTTGTACTTGTACCCGACTCCGCTTTGTGAACCGTAATTTTGAGATCTAGATGCGGCAACTTTATTCCCAGGCTTCCTCTTTCAATCTCGACAACCACCACTATCCGTATTTCTACACCTGCTCGAGCCTCTGCAGAAGTAAAATGAGCTCCGATGTCCTCTTTCCACACGGATGTGAGTCTACGTGATTCAATATTCCGCAAAGCGAACCTCATCGATTGCCAGCAAAATCCCGATCTGACGAGATCAGCTTCGCTGCAGATGCGGGATTTGAGGCAGATAGAGGCACTGGGATCATGCTGGACACTTTCCCTGTAGAGCTTCTCGAAAAAGTCCTCCTCCATTGCCTCCCGATGAAGCTCGAGCAGAAGTTTGTTTCGAAGATAATGCTCCTCTGCCACGTATGCTCCACGTGGCGAACAAGTCTACTGTCTTTCTCCAAAATATGGAGCACACTCTCTTTCATCCACGACGACTGGATATTTTACAAGGCCTCTGATCCAGGATCTGTCCTTTCATTCTGGTTCCGTCATGCCAGACAGCATGAATTATCACTTTCCGTTCATGCACCAAACACGAGTCTTGTTCATCGAATTTTTGACGCTATGATCCCTTATCTGCACCGGTTGCGGGAGTTGGATGTCCAGATCGGCGGTATGTCAACATTCGGTGTCCCTTTCTTTGTTTGGCAAGGAGATTCGGGAAAGGCATTCACGGCTCATAAACATACGAGTATTCTTCGTGGTGTCGACTACTATTATACGGATTACGAGCGCCCAGTGAGATGTATACCACGCGACTCGAGCCCAGTTCCCGCTCTACGGCTTCTGACCCTCAAGGTTCGCAGCAAAGGCTTGATCGACCAGTCAACCTTTGCTTGTCCGTGGCACCAGCTTACTCATTTGATCATGGTAGAGCTCATTTCACCTGACACTTTTCACATGATCTTTTCCCAATGCATCCTACTACAACACGTGTCATTCTTCATTGGGGAAGCTATTCATTACGGAGAGCCGGTCACACATCGCAAAAGAGTATCGTTTGCACACCTTGACACACTAGATCTCAAACTCCACTCGAGTTTCACCGACGTGACATTTCTTGATACCTTTACCTTCCCCACTCTAGGCTCACTTAAATTGCGGAGTGAAACCACACTGTTATCTACCCAACTCGATTCCCTCCCAGAAAGCATTGATGCCAGTTGCCTACGGCATCTGGAACTTTCGGTTGGCTTACGTCTGACGGCTGCACTTGAATTCCTTTCGAAATGTATTTCTTTAGAGACGCTTCTACTTCATTTCCTTGATCTCTCTCCATTCGACATTTTGTCCGGACTCTCAGCAGGACATCCAGTTCCAACTCTTCCCATTCTCCACGAGTTCACTCTGTGCGTCGACAATAGATGGGATGGTAATCTGCAGAGAAATGATACGATGGTTGCCTGCGCGAAACTCATCGAGTCTTGGTGGGGTGAACATTGCAGCCTCACGGGGAAGAAGACCTTTCGACTTCTCATACCTCCTCGTCAATATGTACCAGCAGACCCGCGAATCCTGTTTCGTCTGAGGGCTGGCCTCCAGCAACGTCTGAGAGAATGGATATTTGACGAGGAGACGACACATCATATGGGCATCAACTTGATGGTTCACATCGATTTCACGCGTGGATACCAGGCAACCCTAAAGTCAGACGAAACGGCCCATGATCATGGCTAGAGCACTCCGAATTACAATCGAGTCACTTGACATGAGGGAGTATCGAAGCGATATTGGCATGGATGATCTATGGCCGCAGTGTGCACGGTGCGTGTCATCTTCGAAGTCAATGGGCAGCGGCAGGGATTCTGGAGCTCTTGAGTGTACAACTGGCGAGGCATGTGGGGCACAAAGAAATATCGCTGGAACAACCCCGTTCAATTGCACTCACAATATAGACAACAATACCGAAAACACACTGTGTAGTTGAGGTAGAATAAATTCACTTTTCCACCAGACTGCGTATCATCTACCCCAACCATATTCGAAAATTGTCCCCGATTGAATGTCACCCACCCGCCAGAACCCTCAGAGACCTCCACTCTGTGATACCAAAAAGTTCCCGGCCCGAAGTCCTCGACTGTCTACCGCTCGATCCCGAATATACCCTTCGAGCGACACGCTGACGATCGTGAACTACCCCAGCTGTATGTTGGCGTCGCAAGTGGGAAGGGAGGCCAGACGCGGATTGTCTACAGAGAAACGTTCATCATCACATTTGTAGCCCACAGGAGCGGTAGCAGAGATCGAACATTCGTGAGCACGGAAACATCTGGAGTGTAAGTCGCGGTAGGATATGTTAAGGTCGATACTGTGGATCCCGACAGCACGTCCTGGAGTTCCTGTCGGCGAAAATGGCGCGTTGTCAAAGTTCTGTAGAGAGGGGAGGGACGCTGGCGGTCAGCGTCACGTGGGTGGATGTTGTTGAGTTGATCTGGTGTAACGAGGGGGACTAGGCGGAAGCAGTGCGGCGGCGGCTGGCGATGGGGACAATGACAAGTAACATTTCCCAAATATTTTCTCCAGATGCAGGGCGTGCTAGCGACATCCTAGAAGCGTCTGCACCAACAATCATGGGTTGTGTCACCAGAGCGGAAAGGGAAGTCGAGGCGCGGATAAATAATGGGGGAATGCTACTTCTCGGTTACATAAATGATCACGCTGTCGTGAAGACGAAGGTCTCTGTATCAAGTAGGGGAGGGTGCGAGATGCTATAGATTGATAGACCATCGCAAGATGGACGGGGTGAAGGGCGGGGTGAAGGGCGGGGTAAAGGACGGGGTGTCGAACTGCAGTAAGAATACTTCAAAATGAAAGTCTGCAAGCGCTAAACCATACCCTTTCCTGTTGTTTTTGTATTGGGCGTTAGAAAGTTACAGGAAACCAATAATAAATAACAGTTTAATGATAAACTAAATTCATCAAAGAAAAAAGACAGTGCTCACCTAAACGATCAACAATCCAGCCTTCCTTATCGCAATCACCAGATCCACCGTCTCCTTGCGATCCACCTTAACTCTCCGGGTTTCTGATCCAGTCGCCCATAGAATCAGAACATTGTGCATCGACGTTCCTTGAGACAATAGAAGTGATATATATAAAAGACCCCCGAAGGAGTGGTTTCATTACATCCAGATCCGGAACAACCTGGCTGAAACAGAAAGAAACATAGTGAGCATGAGAGACGCTTGCTGCATCGAGGTTAGAAAGAAAGAAACGAGAAAAGAAACAATAAAATTATACGCACAGCCACTTTGATGACGCCCTGATTCTCAGATCATGATCGAGATCATGTTCAGATCTCTTTCTGTCATCTGCGGTCATGCCGTTTTCTCAGGTACTTCTCGTCCGCTGTCGGGGGTACTCTGCTTTAATCTCGATTGGCTTTTGGTGTTGTGACTACATTCGTAAACGGATACTGGGTGTTTCTTGCTCGTAATTCTTCTGTCGACGTCCAGCTGTCTTGGTTGGAGTTTCAGTGAAGTTCGAGCGAGGACAGGATGTGAAGCCATGGGGTCGTTCGTGCTATTGATTTACCGACCCAGCGACCAGGTGAGTAGTCGGTGTTGTTCCTAGGCCTTTTTTTATTTAATCCTCTTCAGTTGCTCCTCCTTCGTCTTACATACTATGGACGTTCAAACGTTCATATGCCGTTACAGGCATCTATATGATCGGACCAACAGGTACAAGCACATTTGCCTTTATCTCGTACCTGAGTCTCAATCTGATTTGTCTTTGAAAGCCTAGGATGCACGACAACAGGTATACGTATATGTATAACGATATGTTATACAATGCCCTCCGACTGCGCATGTGCTGGTCCATCCAAACGCGAACTACACCCACTCTCCCTCCGAGGACTCGACGAGGACTTTTACTGAGGTGGTGGTGTTAGCCGCCGTGTCGATAGGACGACAATGGAAGCTGGGGTTTCGGGTTGGGTGGGGAGAGGGCGCGATGAAGTGAGAAGGAGGATGGAAGTCGAGGACCGATGACGCCTACCCACGACAATGATTCCGTCTTTGTCCGCGCCTCTGCTTCGGAATCACGGCCAGCACCCAAAATTCCGTGCTTTCCCCATCACTGATACCCGCCTTCCCACCCAGCGCCCCCTTGTGGAGAGTCGAGACCCACCCCAGCGCCGTATGACGCTCGCAGTGCTCATGGATTGTCATAACTTCCCCGGACGGGGGATCGAGAACAGGGGCGGAAACGTCTCAGAGGATGGGCCGAACACGAGAACGATTGGAGAGGCATGATGGGGTGCAATGAGTTGAGGTGAGGGGAAGGGGATGCAGGATGAGGAAGAAGAGAACAAGGGATAACATGCTTCCGCGACGACAATGCCGCCTTCAACCATGCGCATGCTTTGAGACCCCAGTTAGAACCCCATATCTCCCTCATTTTCTTGATATTAATGCTTGAGGAGACCCGCCCGACCAACGTCTGTAACGCATTGTGCCCAACGACAGTCGCGTTTTGGCACAGGGTGGTGATTTTCGGGAGGGAGTATCGAAGACAGAGTGAGACGAAGATAAAGTGGAGACGGAGCGGGTATGGTCAAATGTCAGGACGACTGGACCCCAGATACAGTGAAGTAGCCGCGGCGGCGATCTTAGCTGCAATAACGAATTCGGGTGGCTGGGCGTGAAGAGATCCTGGGAAGGGTAACCACGACAGATCTCCTGCGATGGTGGTTCCGCCTATCTCGACGCATCCTCCTCATAGATCCTCAAATTTACCCCGTCAAAAGCGCAGCCCCATTTCATCGTTAACTTCGCCCGCCTCTCACGCTCAACTTCACGTCCAGCCACCCGATGTCGCTTGCCGTGCGCATAGATTTGCTACTTTTTGCGGGAGATCGATTACGTGTGCTTGAGGCGATGGGTGGGGAGGACGACGACATTCTGGGGTTTTCAGGACTGCGAGGCTGCGGAGGGTGGCGAGGTAATTCAGGATTTGGGATAATGATTGAACAAGTGAGGGAGTTAGTGAGCTATGAGAAACGACAAGTTCAACCCTTGAGGATTCACCTGTACATCCACGCCGATTCTACCTCCCGTCTAGAGCGCAATTCAAACACCCGCCAATGAGGAGGCACATAGCACTTGCCCACCTAGCCACGGGGTGTTAAAAGAGCGATGTGTCGGTTCGATCGAGCTCCAGGGGTGTGTGGGTGGTGTGAGTATGTGGGCAGAGCATGTGAAGGGGGCGCGGATGTGGGGGCGGGTTGCGAGGGGGGATTGCCATGGGGCGCAGCGATGGGGTGTAGAAAACAAGGACCCGCAGGCATATCGTCGCGATACGGCCATCCTCCATTCCAAAACACACGCGGGACTCTCCTCTCGCTTCTCGAGATCCGCCAGGCAAGGAAGAAGCGGTACGCGGCCTGTTTTCGAACGTCGCTGGGTGTAAGGTGGGGACGACAGAGATATGTGCCCGTATATATAGGACAACGTTGTTTTCGGGAGGCGGGTGGCAGAGGCAAAAGTCGTGGAGAATTCAGACGAGGTGTTTGAGGCCCCCGTTCATGTTCACGATCCCACGAATGCGGGGGGAGGTCGAGGTGTGGTATGCTAAATGCATGAGAGAGTTGAGGAGTGGGAGCGCGGAGGTTATGTCCAGCGCTACGGGGGAGATCGGCACTCAGCTCGAACGAGAGGAGGTTGGACAAGAAACTCACCTGACTCGGGATCGTAAAACAAGCAATATTTTGAGTCGGAAACACAAAATTTGAGTCATGCATTCGTGCTGCACTCTGACACCCGTTATGCGCTGTAACCACCGCTCGCAGAAGAGAAAGAAAGTAACGAGCGAGCTGAAGCGGGCAGCCAAGGCAAGCAAAATCTGTATGCTCGTGTTTGGTCTTTTGCCGACGCTGACTTCGACAACTGATTATTTCGGTGAATCCAGTGCCAACAGCTCTGGCTTCGGCCACGGTTATGGCCTCGGTAAGCAACGACAATCCATCGTTCTGCCTCAACTGTTGTTTGAGGAAAACATAGCTGTTTCTGGATCTTTATGTTATCTTTTTGGCGACAATTCTTCGGCGCTCCTCAAGTCCAAATCTAGAAACTAGGCTTTGCTCCTCGAAAGCCTGAACTCGGACTCGCAGCTTTTGTACATCTCTCTGAACCTCTCTCTCATAGACCCTTCTTGACTGCTTTGTCTCCGAACTCCAGCTAATATTTGTCCCCAACTCTGCGATGCACAAGTTCATCTACATCTAAGGATTTTCCCGGGATACCCGCCGGCAACGATATGGAGGAGAGGGAGTCCAGTGATGGATTGAAGCCTGAAGATGAGGGCCTCTCCCGCGATCTTAAAGAGGTGCAGCTAATTCTGAGTCGTCTTCGCAGTTTCTCTGAGCATACGAAATTCACTTCAGGAATCAGGCAGGTTCATGCTTTCGTGTTTTACGAACCTGCGTGTACCGGCCGTGCTTCGTGCCGTTTTGGGACATACAGCTACTTTATCTTGCACGTTATCTGTCTCTCGCCAACAGACCTATCCAAGACCTTTTCCGGTGTCGTATCGGCCAAAACCCACTCTCGAGTACAATTTCGGTTGATCACGATCACGATCACTGCTATGTGGGTTCATGGTTTCCTTCCATTTATACTGCGCTGTGCATACTTCTCCATACTAGTATATCCACGAAGAGACATGCCGCACGGGTCACGGCCTACGCATACATATAATGCTAATCCCACCGAACTGCGTTCATTAATAAACCTCGAGATCGACTTCACGCCATGCATCGCCGCAATATTTCCAAAATTCTCATCTCAATGCTAGTACTATGGGAAACCACCATAGTCCCTCTTCATCAAAAGCGATTCTTGGCTTGGATAAGCATGTTTGGGCCTCCTTTGCGTAAGCCCCAATGTTTCTTCTCTCCTGGCACCTGTGACCAAGCGGACGCCACATCGATGCTGACAGACGTTTCAATCCCTATTTCGAATGTCCATTTCTGGGCCTACATTTCGAAGCAGACCACACGACTTCGGACCACACAACACCCAGACTCCGTTTACATCTGTAATAGAGGACACAGAATCGGCGCCCATCCGTCTATTTGAACTCTCGAAGTATTATTTTTGGTCCCGCCCCCGTCCGAGCAAGCAACATACAACTGCCTATGAAGACCCTGTCTTGCACAGGGGCGATCTATGATAAAGGCGCTATAAATAATGCGGCTATGCCAGCCCCGGGTTGACCGCGATCACCTCCCGTCACCGTCCTCGTAGTGTCCCACGGCTGGTAGCTTAGGCGCCGAACTCGATCATGAATCTCTCGAGGACAGGGGGACCCATCTCTTCTTGTAGTTCCAATCTAAGCTAGTTACTGACTCATCACGCAGCAGATCCTAACGAACTTCAGCTCCGTAACATCATCATCTTTACTGTGTCCTTCGGGATTGTCTCGGATATCCCGCATCGTGACCCTATGTGACTGTGGACGTCGGAGCACTCACATGGGTGATTGAGTACATCGCATGCCTGCGACCGGTACTACGAATAGTGTGCCCTCTCTTTGTCCCAGCCCCGGCGCCATTGACTTACCCCTCGTTCTGATCTTGGCAAAAAAGTGGGCAGCAGGTCGATATTATCCTCCACCCATCATGATCATCTTTCTCTTCCTCCTGGGTTATTTCCTCTTTAAAACTATTTCAACCACATTCTCAGTATTTTTGCTTCCTGTGCGTTGGTGTCAGTTGGATCAGTACACGCAGTAACGAGGTAAACCAGGCGCATCCTCAGGCAATGGACCCCTGCAACTCGACACATCTGCCCACATGGCCTGCCACTGTATCTCGTTGTCGAGTCTTTATGAAGAATACATGTCTTGTTGTCTGACTTTCTACGGAACACAGTCAAGGGCGCGCGCTGGTCTATTCAATATCTATTAGGTCAGAATATATTGCATCTCGCGTCGTAGCAACGGCCGTGGGATAGGGGGAGCATGGTCCATATTGAGATACTTGTGTATCTTGATGGTTTTCTCCTCTCATGATCTAATTCGAGGTTAGAGGAAGATAGAAGGTACTCGCTGACTGTGGCTTGCCCACTCCCTTGGAATTTATTGTGGGTACGTGCAGTTCAATTTTGGATGAGTCGTAGCTCATCACATCGTTTACTCCTGGTGTTGTTCTATGGCTACCTCCAGAGACAACCAACACTTTGGGCTGTTTAACTGTGTGACGTTCACCGTTCGCCATGCCATAAATGCAGTGACACCTTGTTGTATGCATCAATCGCACCCCACATCGAAAAGCTCTCAGTCTTACATCTCCCACCATCCTCTAGGAAGCGCACCATGTCACCTGATGAGCGACAACTACTTCAAGTAATAGGCTATAACTTGCTACAATACGATATATTTGGCCCTATCTCCCAATGGTGTATTCTATATGGTAAACAAACGAAGAACCTTCTATTAAAGTGGCTAATGTGCCTTGTTTTAGGGATCTTGGCTCCCCTTTCCGTAATTGTTATTCACGCCCTCGTCACAGAGTATTAGGAGCATGATCTTTCCTCACGGGCTGTAAATTGATACCTTTTTCCAGGCAAAAGAATCGATCCCTCCATTCCTGGGCATTGATTGCAGTGTCTTGCACTGGTTTTCTTATGCTCAACACCTTCTTGGCCCTTATTATGATGTCTAGAATCAATTTAGTTGATATTCTGATGACAGGCAGTCCAATCCTCAGCGAACGAGTTCTGGCTGCCAATTCGCGGGCCAAGCTGTTCGTTATGGGAGAGGATTGTTTGCAAGGTGTTCAGGTGACCCTCATGGATTTTATCAGAACATTCAAAGCAGCTGACCACTTGTTCAAGCCAATACTCAACGATGCCATCATCCTATGGCGGGCTTGGCTCCTCTCCGGAAGGAAGCAATGGTTCTTCTTCCTCTCAATTGGGTTACTGGCAGTGACTTTTGGTGCGCCATTATCTTGCCTCTTCTGATTGCAACTAAACCTGACTTGTTTACTATGTACATAGGTACCACAGTTGCAGCATGTTCCATTGAAGTCGCAATACCGAGTGTCCTTGTCCAGCGTAACATCACCAATCTGGCATCCACCATAACGACATATAGCTATTTGATCTTGTCCTGCTTGACGAACCTCCTTGCAACCTTCTTGGTCGGTCATGTTCTGTGGTGAGAGACACTTCTCGACCCATGGCAATGTGCCTAATGATTTGGATGTGTAATAGGAGACACTGGAAGATTTTGAAGACAGTAGGCAGACAGCAGACGCTATTCACAACGTGGAGGATCCTGCTTCTTTTACTCGAATCAGGGCTGATGTACGAGGTTCTACAAGTATGTCCCAATATCATGCATGTCTTTCTGAGTGTTCAAATCCTGAATTCACTTCAAGATTGTGTCGCTTTTGTTCCGAGTTATACCTATGGCCAGTAATGCCGGATGGAGTGCTATAGATTTCTTTCTGGGGCTTTATCAGGAAATCTCCGTACAGGAATATCCATTAAACTTAGAAGGCATATATTGACATCATATATTTAGATGGCGTATCCCATTCTCACTGTCAGCATCATACACGGGCCATTCTCGATGGATCGTGTCCAAGAATCTGTGGTTGAGCTGCAGACAATCTCAGAAGGACAACAGCAGGTCTAGCAAGCGCTGTACTATTCCTCGATATCGGCAATAACTGGAGTGTTGCTGCGGCGCGTAAAGTGTGGCCCCACTGCCCAAGGACATCAACAATTTTTCTTTCACCATGTACAATGCGTTAACGATATCCATATAGAATGGTATAGTCCATCTAAATGTTTACGCTAGGCACTGTTGAGGTACCACCTGAGAGGAGCAGACGTGTAGTCTGTGGGAGCAACAAGGGAAAATGACAGAAATCGCAGCATGAATCAACGTCTACCAAAAAGAGAGCCAACTTCGGCAAGTCAGTAATCAAGTTTCTTACACGGCTACCACAAACATCTCTCAGCCGAGACGTCCGCGAGGAATATAACCCATTCAAAAACTGTGGAGACATGATATTTTTGGTTGTCGGAAGCTGGAACTGGGCCACTTTCCTCTTGGGGTCTCGACAGTCCAAAACCGAGATATCATCTGCGCTGCGTGGTAGCGCTTCCAAGTGTATATCAAACTGCATATACCAATGGCGGTCCTTTGAACTGGTGACCTCTAAGTTGAGAGCTCGCAAGGAGTGGCCAACATGCACTGCTCGTCTGAGGAGCGAATGGAGGGGGATCTACTTCATACAACCTTCGATGAGTATTGAAACCCCCGCGCGATGGAAGGTACACACCTCGAATATAAGACGCTCCCCTTGAGACTGTGATGGTTTCGATCTGGCAGTGATCACAGACGACGAGAGTGGGAGCTAGAATGTGCGCCATTTTAGACGGGTAACGGTAATTAAGGGAGAAAGGGTGGATTTCAAAGCACATACCAGTCGACGATCGCAAGTCTGACTTCCTCTCCCCGATTTCTCCGACGTGCAGCCGCACCGCCAATAATCAGACCCAGTTTCCTAAGCTGTGAGGGACATCAGAACTCATCTTGTAAGACTGGGAACGAAGTGCTATGAAATTGCATCAGCCACGCCTGACAACATTGGAAGGAGGGTACTGGCACACCATGCAGCCGCACGGGTTGGTAAGGTTGGATAGCCGACGGTCGCTTTTGGGCCTGCAAGGATTCTAAGGAAACAGAAGTAATGAAGGCGTAAGGATGGGTATTTTACGGACCTGTTTGTCGCCACCCATCTCCTCGCATGATCGCCCGATCGAAAGCCTGCACATTTCGAGTATTCTCTTATCGCTGACGGTAACATGGTACCGAAATTTCCAGTGCTGGGAGGTGTCTGCAAGACTGAGTTAGTGCGAATGGCGATAAGTGTAAGGACTCCACTATAAAATAAGTCCTTAGAAATGGGCGATGGATGTTTGCAAAAGTGCACTTACACTACCGAGAAGGTGTAGGAAGTTCGTCGCTATGTGGCTTTGACCATAGGAAGAATACAATAACCCTACATAGATGGGAACACTTGAGCCTCTCGTGGTTCCCTGATCACTGACGGCGATATGGTATAGGCGGCTTTGAAACTTAAATGTTGTGAATGGGATCGAGTGTAATAATCCACTATCTTAGAAATGGGCGATGAATGTTTGAGGAATGGTACTAGAACTAATAGTGCCGAGAAGCTGCAGGATCTTGCCAAGTGGCATCGAGCATAGGAAGAATATAACGACCCTAAATGATGCATAAGCTAGGCATAGCAGAAGTTGTTCAAATTAAAGGGGTGCGGGCTTCGGCGCCGTCACCTGTATCTACCTTCATCCTCTTCACCCCTCATTTTACCTACCCAGTCGCCACCTCCTGCCACGGATATCACTCTTAACTCGTAGTGAGGCAGCTTGTACTTAGTGAGGTATTGTAAGGCTGAATGTCGACCGCGCTGCAACCGATGTGACGATTGCTGAGGGGTGGATGGGAGCCAGAGGAGCTGGGGAAAAGGGGATATGGCGATGAGGTGTAGAGGAGAGGGGCGCAGTGCGGCATGCCCGTGGGGGAGTGTGAGCGGGGTAGAAGCGTAGCAACTGGAGCCATGGGCTGGACTTATGCGCTGGCAGAGGGAGGTGCACAAGGAGGTGGAAGAGGTAGGAGCGATATCGCACGGGGCTCAAAGAGGTAGTGAAGTGAGTGAGGGCGTGGCGGAGTATAAAGTCGGGTCATCAAGGAATGAGGAGAGCTTACTCGAAGAATTCAATAATCGAGTTACACGACTACCACGGGTGTGAGTGAGGGTGCGGTGGAGGAGGGAATAGCTGTGCACAATTGTATGTGATGAGCCAATTCACTATGATAGTCAATGGAGTGCAACAATTTCGTCATTGCACCGTCTCTGCCACTTCTCTGCATGTCACCCTTGCACCTTGTCCGCGGTGTCTTGGCCGACGCGAAACTCGGGGAAGAAGACGAACACTCGTGTAAGAATGTGAGGTCATTCGAACAAAAAGCGTCATGATCAGTACGTCCTCGGGAAGATTTTAGACCCCAGTAGTTCTGAAACAAGGTCGAGAAGTCACGATTCTGATCCATCAACGTTCGGCCCGAACAAGGTGGGTCAAGCGAGATCCTGATTAGATTAAGTATGTTCCGAATCAGACCGATTTGTCCTTGTTTCATCAGGAACTTGAAGTTGTTCTGACAAGGGAAGACAAGCCCTTGCCTTGTATAAATGTTGTCCAATAAGGATCATG
>JABCKT010000387.1:0-16682 GCA_018858115.1 Tephrocybe rancida | reverse complement strand
AGTCTATGTATATTTATGTGGAAACTTACGTAGAGTCTACATAGAGTCTATGTGGAGTACATGTGGAGTCTAGTGGAAACCAGGGGCAGTGTAAAGTACTTGAATAAGTAGAGATATACATTTAATTTGAGGTACTAAGAATAAAAGGTCTTGCGATCATGGAAGAATAATATATTTATCATCTTGTCATCACATCAAGGTAATAACTATTGATATGATAGGATGGCATGATACGTTTCTTTGTTCCAAAAGTTATTGAGATATAAATGGTCACAGGCATGCATTGAAGTATCTGCAGTCAAACAAGGAGTGCCTATGTTGGCCTTGAACTTCAGGACAAGCTGAACAGCATGTTCAATTTGACTTAGAAGTGGCCCAGGAGTGCCAACTTGTGGTGAAGCTCATTGATGTTGCTCAAGGACAAACATATCAATGGGCAATGTGGGGATGTAGATGTTGACACCAATATGGGAACTCAGGTGCTTGGAGGAGAATTTGAAGCATGACACGTAGATGAGGGGGGGATGCAGATCTTGGCCCTTTGGCATGACAGGTTGTAGGATAATATGGATTTGGACTATGGCAATATCTAAAGCCAGAATCAGAAAGATGAAGGACTATGGCACAAAATGATGACTTACCATGTGAGGTTTCAGAAGTAGTGTAACCTAGATCATCATGCCCCACAGATACAATGACACTGTTGCAGTGCCCAAATGGCATCTCGCAGGAAGGTGGGAGCGCCTGGATGGTTTTGGGAGGGAGGAGGACATGAGCATCCTGCATCAAATGGCACTGAAGCCGGAGGTTTGTCCAGATGTTGAAGCAGTCGATGGGCAGGTGACAGTTGGATGAGCTGCATCTGATACCATTCCTTTTGATATAGGATTTGTGCTCAAAATAATCACTGAGTGCTGCTCATAGATCAGGAAGATTATATTGAGCCATGATTGCATCAATGGATGCTGAGCTCTGATGAGGCTTGACATTGAGCAATAACACAGTCTGATCATCCAAGGACAGGACATGGCCACCTTTTGCAAAGTAATTGACAATAGGGTAAGCACCAACCACTTGCTCATCAGGCAGACAATGAGATATCCACATCATTTCTGGAAAATGTGTGTTCATGTCCTCAGCCTCATTTACCATCTCATTTAGAAGGCTGGACCCTGACTCCACCAGGTGAGTAAAGAAGCCAAAAAGGCGAACCCTCTCAGCACGGTCCAGGAATTGGACACATTGTTGTTCGGTGTCATGATGATTTGAATTCCTATAAGGTATTTTGACATGGGTAATGTGGCAGCGTTCAGTCACATTGGATGTCCATTGACGAGGGGCACCAAGGAGCACGACACTGTTGGCCACACCTTGCATCAGTTTGATTTTCGGGATGTTCCAGTGTTGTATTGGTCCATTGACACCTCTACAACCCCCAGCTTTGCCTATGTTATCCTTGAAATGATGAAATACAGCAAGATTGTGCTTGAGGGCCATAACGGTCTCATTGTAGAATACAAGATTTTGAGCTTGGAAAATAAAGTCAATGAGTGAATGGATTGGTTGCATGGCATCATCAGGCAGAGCATTGCCAGTGGCAGCAATAATGATCTTCTCAAGTTCCTGATGTTCTTGTCCAGTAAGCTGTTTCAGCCTTGAGACATCATTTGGCCAGCTTTGAGTACCAATGTGGCACTGCTGGATACTCAAATGGTAGTCCAACTCCTTGGCACTAATAATGTTCATAACCCACTTGACAATATGGTCAAAGAAGAATTTGTGCCAGGTGTGCAGTGCATCGGGTGTTAGGAATAAGGAGGGATTGGCTGCGCCCCAATCTGGGTTCGAACTGAATGGCCCGACAGTAGCGGGATCAGCTGTTGCAGCAATGCCCCACTCACGCCAATAAGGCTGGTGGACACCAAGAAGGTCAATCTTTTGAGGCATGGACGAAGGCCTCCAAATCCCTCCATGGGTGATGAACTGCACAAAGAGACTGGATGAGCTGGAGGGTGGATGTTCTGGTGCAGCGTGGCCACCCTCTTGAGTCACCAAACTCAGTGGCCTTAGCAAGGGAGGTGGGAGATACACTGGTGGTGACACCTGAAATCATACACTGTTTGGGCCAATCTGCAATATGCAAAATGAGCGGCATAACAACAGAGTGAAGGTGGCCAGCTCCATCTGACATTTCAACAGGATCCACTGTCACTGCTTGAAGTCTCCTAGTGATTTTTTTTATGCAGAAATGAAACAAATGTCCAATGAGGGCAGCTTTGAGGTCAGCAGAATAGTCATCAGAGAATTTGGGTATGGGTAGATACCCAACAAGTGCAACTGAGTGGGATGAGGCTTTCATTCTAACACTGGCCTTGATATTTGCTATTGAGATAAGCAAAGGGTGCATCTCCCTATTCCCTGTTCCTACTGTGAGGGGAGGTCTTTACACTCCCCCACTAATTCTGATCGGAGTCCTAGGACTGTCCTAGGACTCCGATTGGACAACCAGATAGGACTCTATATAAGAGAATCCACTGATTTTTCCAGTCCGAGTCCAATGTACAGCCACAAAAGTCCGATCGGACATCAGATCGGACTGGGACTCTGATCGGAGTATGATCGGAGCAGCACCACCCCCACAACCCACCAGACCCCTTGCGGCCCGCCACGTCACCCACGACCCGCGCAAACGCCACCAACACCGCCAACCACCCTGTCAGCCAAAACCAGAACACCCCAACTAGCGGCAATGGCGCACCCCTGACCGCCGCCATGTAACCACGACACGCGACACCCACTTGGCCCCACGCCCAAACGACACGCTGACAGCGCACACCCACAAGGGCAGACCCCGGGTGGGGGATATCCCCGAAGGTGCCTTGACGCGCCCCCTGCCACTGACAGCACCAGGAATGAGGTGACAACGGTGCACCCCCAACTGCCATGCACCCCCACTGCCACATCACCACGATGACCGCCGCCAGTGGACCAATGACGCGACAATGGCCCCCCGAACCAGGCGACGATGACACACCCCCGGAACGAGGCGATGACAGTGCACCCCGACTGCCACATCACCACGACAACTGCCGCCAGCGGACCAACGATGCGACTTGGTGCACCCCTGACTGCCATGCAACCCTGGCCACGACTGCCGCCAGACCGCCATGCACCCCCACTGGCACATCACCATGACGACCGCCAGTGGACCAACAACGTGACGGCGGCGCACCCCTGACCGCCACGCACCCCCGATCACGACCACTGCCAACAAACCAACAACACGACGACAGCGTGCCCCTGATCGCCACACACCCCCGGCCGCCATGTCACCATGACAACCACCTGCCGCACACATGCCTGCCGCATGCCTGCCTGCCGCCCACTGCCTGCTGCAGCAGGTGGGGGGGCGGCTTTGTTTGTTTGTTTTTTTATTTTATTTTTCTTACTGATTACCCCCCCAGGAGTGATGCGAGGGTGTGCACCCTTGACCGCTACCACTCGGAACGCCCATGACGCCCGCCCACCCTCCGTGGTGGTGGGCGGCGTTTATTTCTATTTCTTTAGATTATATTTAAATTTTGTATTTAAAATTTATATCAAAATATAATCAATTTCAAACATCACTGTGTAAATGTCACCAGCCCACACCTACATTGTGTGGGACTGGTTAATTTAAGTTAAATTATATAATATTATAAAATGATGTGTGCAACTTATCAAAATTTGTACAAGTCATTTGTCTGGTCGGAGTCCGGTCGGAGTCCGATCGGACTCCGACCATACTACAGGTGATAACCACTGTCATTCATTTGTATTTGTAAGTTACCATGTCTGATCGGACTCCAACCTGTCCGATCGGACTAAGAAATAGTTAACTGACTCTGATGTACCATTTATATTGACTCCAATCGGAGTCCTAGGGCTCTGATTGGAATAGGTGGGGGACTGTAAAGTACTGGACATCGGGCCGGTCAGACCAGGGGTTCCATTCTGGGGCAAATTTGTCTAGACTTTTCATTCCAGGAACTAGCATCCAATGTGTCTTGACCACCAATGACAACCACTGCCACGTATCATCCTGCAGCTCACCGTAACATGTCGTCTATTTTCCAAAACAATGAAACGTCAATGTGGAACTTTGTCAAGTTCTTTGGCCTACTCGTTGTGGGGTGTCTTGCATTCCTCCTGGCCTTTCGTTATGTCTTTTGTTTGTGGGCAGAACATCGTGTTTTTGTCCCTTGGGGCAATATGCCAGCTCCACCGGCATAGAAGATGTTGGGCCTCGGCCAATTGAACATCGGGGAAATCCATGGTTCGGGCCAGCACCACAGCTCCTATCACATGACCTGGACACCGAGGCAGCACGAGAGGACACATTTAGGGGACATGTGACATTGCTTACCGGTCCTGTACAACAGCATCAATTGCATAACCCGGTTATCGAAGGGAGGGCTGAGCCTAGGAGGCCGGCGGAAAGTCAACGCTTACATCACTCGATCCAGCCGCTACCCGCTAACATTTCACCATCGCTGTCGTGTCTGCTAACACCCACACACCCACACATATGCCACGCCCCAGCTCTCCCTCAATACTTGGAACACATCCAGAAGGAGTGACCATAGTGTGGGCTGATGTACCCACACGATCCCGTACAGCTGGGCTGATGGATGACATGTTGAACTTTCGGTATCCGCCTACGTCTGCTAACGCCTAAGCGCTCCCGTTTCAATCTTTCCCCCAGAAAACAGCTAAGAAACTCCAACATATATATTCTCTCTCTCTTCATCTTATCCTGATTCTACTCTCGTTATCTATTATTGGTTTTGTCCATCCTGGCAACTTCATCGACGCCTACATTCTTCTACGTTGCTGAACTCTCTACCGCATCTCCGCTTACTCCCGGAACTCTCAATTTAACGGATATTGTCACCACCGAATTCCACTATTCATGGTTCCGCTTTCACCAGCCGTTGGTTGAAGTGCTCAAAACTTATATTAAGTTTTCCATTGGAGACCGTTCTCACTTATTTGTGCTTACAGAACAGTTCAACCCTCGTCTGTTGCAGGAACAATACAAGCTTCCCATTAGTGCAGCGGACCTACTCCTATCTGAACCCTTTGCTTTTGACAGAAGTAATCTGGGCTTCCCTGAGCCTGGACCCTCTATAACCAACCTCTAATCCTCCTTCGCTATTTCTCATAGCAAACCCCACGTCCGTGGCACCTTCCGTTTGCTCGTCTTTGCCTTCTGTGATATCTCCTAGTATCACAGCCGCTTAGACCCCGCTAAGCATCTTCAGCACCCTTCCCACCTGCATTCTCATTTTCTGGCCCTTTGCACTGCCTTCCTCATCACCCTAGTCGCCTTCAGATGTCGTCCTCGACAATCTCATCCTCATCTCACAGGTCCATAGATGCCAGTCCTCCGCTGTGGTTATAGGATATGAAAGGGTGGCATGCAGACATTGCCCTCCCTCTCATGTACTTGAGAACATCATCGTCTTTCTTGAACTGGAGGCCGTCAAGGAGAATACCATCATGACGGGCTGGTTGGACTCCCTCATTAGCAACAAGCTCACTGCTGAACGCCCGGATGCAACTCTCGTTGTTGTCTGCGGTGCTGTCACCAAGGCTTACCTAGCATCAGATGCTTGCCAGACAGAATACAAGTGCGTGGTCGACAAAGGCCAAGTTCCTGCTAAAGATGTTCTGAAGACGGTTTTTGGCATCAATTTCATTTATGAGAACGTCCGCTATTCTTTCACTGCCACTCGTTCGTCCTCGACCATCTGGATGCTTTACCTCAATGGAGGAAGAACCATGGTCAGTGCCCACCCTCTTGCTGATGGCGGTCTACTCGTTCTCCTGGACAGGAAGAGTCATTTGATTTACTGGCACGAGGAAGTTGGCACGCTCCGTTTGATGGTCGATGCAAAGATTTGAACAGGAGAACGCCCCAGTCCCGGAAAGCTGATCCGCTTCTTTGTGGACAGTGGTGACCACATCAATGCTGGTGAACAATATGCGGAAATCGAGGTAAGTGACATTTCACCTAGTGTGCTATCCTATACATCTAACCATGAGACTTCTAGGTCATGAAAATGTACATGCCTTTGGTTGCATCTGAAGGCAGTGTAGTCCAACTCATCAAGCAGCCTGGAGTGTCTTTGGAGCCTGGCAATATTCTCGGTATATTGACACTGGACGACCCTGCCCGTGTCAAGTACGCGAAACCCTTTGAAGGCCAACTTCTTGCCATGGGTGGACCTGGTGTCGTCGGCAACAAGCCTCACCAGAGGTATGTCCGATGCATGGGCATCCTCAATGATATTCTTGATGGGTTCGACAACCAGGCTGTCATAGCATCAACTTTGAAAGATCTCATCAACGTCCTTCATGAACCCAAATTCCCCTATACCGAGGTCAACACAATTCTCTCCTCTCTCTCTGGAGTCTGGTCACATGCCCATCAAACTCGAGCAAAGTGTAAGGCATGTCATCGATGCTGCCAGGGCCAAAGACGATAATGTCAAATTCCCAGCTGTTCGCATTAAGAAGGTGGTCAAGCATTATATCAAGGACAATGTTCTTCCCCAGGACCGTGCCATGCTTCGCTCTTCAACATCGAAGGCCGCCTTTACAAGGCCATGCAAGATTTGGCTGCTCTTGAAGCGAAGTAAATCCTTTCTCCTCTTTACACAAACCGTGCTGTTGATGATATTACCCAGATCATCCACTCCAGTTTCATTAAAAGCCTGCAAAAGTCCACATCCTGGGTCAAATGCCTTCATATGAAGAACACTTGATCCAAATGGAATCTGTCCTCAAGAATTCCATTTCCAATAACTACTATGGCAAACAAGGCCAGGAAGGTCCTAGGTATGTTGATTTGATTGATCCACAGCATGCAATTAATCTGTTCTTAGAACTCCATCCGTGGAAGTCTTGAAGGAGCTCGGCGACTCTCGATACACTGTATACAATGTCCTTCCTGCTTTCTTCAACCATGAAGATCCTATGGTCACCCTTGGTTCGTTCTTTGCAGGTTCCATTTTTTTCCAGCCTAATTACCGTCCCTTAGCTGCATTCGAAGTCTATATCTGCTGCACATGCCAAGCCTACACTCTGCTCTCTATAGACTATGAGGAAGGTGATACCCTGGATGATGGAGAAGCCCCCAGCATTGTCACTTGGTGTTTCAATCTTAGGCAGTCTCATTCACCACCCTCAACACCTTGTATGTCCTTTGGGTAGGTCTCTGCATATATGTAGTCATCATGAAAGTGCTCATACACCCTCTTTTTCAGCCAAAATAGGTGCTCTGGTTCCATCAGCGACCTTACATACATGATCAATCGCCATCAATCACAACCCGTTCAAACAGGGACCATTGCTTCCTTCCCCAACATTGACGCCCTTTCCTGTGGCTTCGAACGAGTGGTGTTGATGCTTCCAACATTTGACAATGACAAGTTCTGCCAGTGTTATGGCCCAGGAAGCCAGCCACCAAACATTGTCAACGTCGCTCTTTACATTTTTCATGATGAGGATGATATGTCAGAAGTTTCTTGGACTGCCACTATTACCAAGTTTGTAAACGACCAGAAAGAAGTCCTCACTCGTTGCAGCGTTTGTTGTGTCTCTGTCCTCATCTGCCATCTTGGTCAATACCCTGTTTACTACACCCTGCATGATTTTGGTGGCACTTGGGGCAAAGAGCAAGCCATTCATAGCATCAAACCTGCCCTAGCCTTCCAACTGGAACTCAGTCGTTTGTCCAATTACAATTTGATGCCCTGCTTTATAGAGGCGAAGCAAATTCATATCTATCTTGCCATCACACGAGAAAATCAACTCGACAACAGATTCTTCATCCGTGCTCTCGTCTGTCCTGGTCGTCTCAGGGGCATGATGAGTAATGCAGAATACCTTATCTCCAAAACCGACTGCCTCATCACGAGTGTCTTAGGTGCACTGGAAGTCATCGGTGCTCAGCATCGCAGTGCTGACTGCAACCATATCTTCATGAACTTTGTCTACAACCTTGCAAGTAACATACGAAGACGTCCTCGCAGCCATATCCAGATTCATTGAATGCCACGGCAAGCAACTTTGGCACCTCCATGTTACGGGTTCAGATATTTGAATCGCACTGGAAGACAATGAGGGCAATGTGACCCCTATCCACTGCATCATTGAGAATGTCTCTAAGACGGGAGACACTGTGTCAGTCTACCTTCCCATAATATGGCACGCAGTCGCTGCCTTCCTTCCTTCCTTGCTTGCGCTCATATTGGTGCTATTCATTCTGTTGTTTTTGCTGGCTTCTCTGCAGAGTCACTATGCAATCAGGTACAAGACTGTGCTTCGCGCGTTGTCATTGCCTCTGACAAGGGAAAGCACGGTAGAAAGACCATCACTACGAAAGCGATCATCGATGCAGCATTAAAGGAGTGCCCATCGGTGGAGAATGTTCTAGTGCTAAAGCAAACAGGAAACCAAGTTTCATGGTCCGAGGATAGGGATCTGTGGTGGCAAGAAGAGGTTGATAAGGTCCCGAATTACTGCACTCCCGAGATTATGGCGTCTGAAGACCTGTTGTTTATCCTCTACGTGAGTGGTACTTCCTTTTCTATCTGTAGATCTGATTTGACTGTGATCCCAATGATAGACATCCAGTTCAACAGGAAAGCACAAAGGAGTGATGGACACTACTGGTGGATACCTGCTCGGTGCTGCACTGACCCTCAAGTACATGTTTGACGTGCTCTGTCTTTCTTCAATTTTTTCTCAAACACTGATCTAATCAGCTACATCATTTGCAGACCCCTCGCCAACAGTGTGACCACCACTGTCTTCAAGTCCACGCCCGTATATGCCCTCCCACTCCTGGGGGACCATAGACAAGCACAAGCTCACTCATTTCTACTCCGCACCCACCGTGATCCGTCTTCTGTGTCACCTTGGCTCGAACCACGTTGAGAAACACTCCCTTGAGTCCCTGCGTGTTCTAAATGTCGGAGAGCCAATCAATCCCGAGGCATTGCATTGGTGCAGCGGGAAAGTTGGGCACAACAAGTGTGTGATCATGGACATGTTCTAGTGAGCCTGACATTGTCGAGGTCATCAAGAAGGTCTTGGAGACCTGTGTGTTTGAAAGTTATGTGGCTCTTTGGACAACTAGTGTTATATCCCATTAGATATTCAATCGGAAGTTATCTACATAGGATGGAATTTTGTTCTAATCATTTGTAGTGAGTTGCGCCCTTGCGGTGAAGCCCCTTATCCATAGGTGTGCAAGAGAATATCTCAAGACACGTCACAATTGATGAGATTTCGTATCTGGCAGGCAGTGGGGGTTCATGTAGTTCAACAACCTCTGTAGTGATTATGCGAGTAATTGACCCTCACGTAAGAATTGTGATCAAAAGTTCAATATCGTCATCACTTCAACCTCAATCGTATTCGACACTGTAATGTCTGCCACTCTTCAGTCTGGTTGGATATTCCTCCCCTCATCTGTTATACCTGGTCTGCTCTTTGCTAATGGACTCCCTCAAGACTGCCAGTGAGGAAGAAGCCATTGCCATTGAGTACTGTGTGGTGGTGCTGGGCAAGAATTTAGTGGTTCTGTGCAACCAGGTTACTCTTCCTCGGGCCTATCAATCTGCCTATGTGGCCCTCATGGAGAGACTGGACCCCCAGTCTAGTTCTGCTATACCAAGCACTGGTATGTGACAATACCAAACCTGCCAGTTACACATATTAACACCTCCATAATGACTAGCTTGCAAGCGACCTCTCAGCTCGGAAAACGACACCTTGGACTCTGAGCTTCCTGACCCTAATCGATGTCGCTTTCTCTCATTGTCTTCCCCTGCTGCCGGTGCTGCCCCACTGCACATGCAAATCACTCCTTCCACAACTTCGGGCACAGACCCCCAGAATCAATTTGAACTCCCTCCTTTGCTTACACCAGCAAGTCAATGTCCACCTGCCACCACACCTGAAACCTCTCATACGGCCACAAATTCTACTCGCCCTCATGACCACACTACTCAGTTGCAACTAAACTGAAGTGCAGATGATATCAGGCTACAAATGAATGGAGATGGTGAGGATGAGGTCGACCAGGAGGAAGGGGAGCTGGGACAAGAGGATGGGGGGGGGGGGGGGTGGGAACGGGTTATACCAAGGGAGATTACAGCCTAGACCTGCTCATGGTGCAGGCGCAGGTGCACCCACTCAGGTTGGAACTTGCAGGTGCAGGAGGAATGCCAATGGCAAGCAGAAGAAAGCTGCAGGCCATCTCTGGGGTGGAGCAGGAAGTTCAGAATCAGGAGAGGACCCGATTGGTGAGGACAGAGACATGGGTGGAGAAGAGGACAATGCCAGGAGCAAAGATAACAAGGACATGGACAAGAACGATGAAGGCCTCAATGAGGAAACAACTTCTACAGCACAATGGGTTGCTACAGATCTTCCCGCTCCACCCAGTTCTTTAAGCCAGAACCTGATTGTAAAGCTCAGCAACATCACCAGATCCAATAATGTTGCTGCCATTCGGGCTCTGGTCAAGACTCTCAGCGAACCTGCCTCCCAAGCCCACTACTCTGCTCTCCTACATCTGAGTACTTCTTTGAGCATGTGCATTCAACAATGCAGGGATTATGATGCTGAAGCTCATCAGAACATGTTCTATTGCATGTTGAACCTCATTCAACTTGCACTTACACTCGACAAGTAAGTTTGTATTTTTTTTTAATCCAGAGATCTTTAACCCATTCTGTTGTCTTGCCCATGTAGAGAGTCAGTGGCTCAGGGCAGGGCTGGAATGGACATCATCGCTATGGAACATGGTGTCAGCGTTGACAGCTTAAAGGGCTGGTGTCACAAAGGGCAGAGATTTTGTTGTCTTGCTGCAGGAGGTTGGTTCCACAGGTTGCTCCTTTCTTACACTCAACTAATCTCCTTTTTCACAAGGGACCCTCTACATTCTGATCCTTCTGGCCACATTGGAAATGTACAGGGATGTTGTTGTAAAAGTGGTCTCAAACCCTATCCTCACGGTTGGCAGGATTTTGAGATGTCCTCCAGGTAAGCTTACATTTGATTTGTACTTGATGACAGACAACAATATTAACAGTGTTAAACCTTTATTCCCTCAGATGATCCCACAGGAAACCTTGTCAGGGAGGTCATCATCCCCATGGTAGCTCAAATGGCTCAAAATACAAAGCTCTCTAATTTGAGCGTTTTAGCAGGAGACCTTGATAAAATCCTGAAGTTCTCAGATGTTGCTGAGGTCGATGCAGCCCTTGATGGCATGGCTACACAGTGAGATATTTATATGTTGGACATCTGAATGCCATCTTATACTTTATTTTAAGTGCATTCCATCTTCCTATCCAAGATCATATCTCATGGCAGGATGTTCTGGTCCCCATTATCTTGCCCCCTGTTCTACCACCTTCATCTGAGGACTGGATTGCCAACACAACTCACGTTTCATGTTCTTTTTCATTGGCGCAGAGGAAATGCTCCCTTTCTAGGTCTCTCACCACAGAGGAACATAAAGCTTGGACGGAGACTGAGCGGGAGAAAGGAGAAGCTGCGCCCATAGCTGAAAATATGTGCGATCTCAAGGACTTTGTAGGATATCTTATACCTCATTTGCTTTTTTCTCATGTAATTTCAGATGGCATCCAGTCAACACCTATCATCCACAGATGACTCCTATATTCAATGGGATCCTTCCATGCTAAACAGGTGAGTTGTTGAATATCTTGCACCCTTCCTCATCACAATTGAGCCCTGTTCGCAAGGGGATCTTTAAAACTTTCTGACAAGGATGGCCAACTTGTCACCCTTGTTTTGACCAACATGAAGGAAGCTTTGGGGCCTTCAATGCTGGCGTTTGAGGATAAGCTTCGCTCCTTATACTTTGCAGAGAATATGGACAACAATTCTTGCAGAGAAGCTTTCACTTTCATTGCCCAGCATTATAATGGATATAGGTCCAATATCTGAGGCTATGGATAACTCTTCATCTAGTACATTGAAAGGCCCATCATCTCCAGAGGTATGTCATTGTCGTCATATGGTTACTCAAATGTAGACCTCATCCATCTACACTACTTTCAGCTGGATATCACTCTATATCAGACCTATAAGGAAAGGCAACAGGACTGTATCAATGCCCTTCATTCTGCCAAAAATCTGCTCTTAGAAGCCTGGAGACAATATAAGCAGGCAGAGGAAAATTTCCACAACACAGAATACCAGTTTACTAACATTATGCTCATTTTGGCTGGAGAAGGCATTGAAATCCCTCTCAGTGCACCCACCAGGCCTAAACTTCCTCACATAGTTGTCAATAGTCAGTTGTTTGAGATCGTCATCTCTTGTGCGACTTACTAACTTGGACACTATTCAGCTTAGATGTGCATACAATTCAGCTACCTGGAGAGGCATGTCTTCATGCAGTTCTCGACTAGCTTTTTCTGCTCTGCTTAACTATATCTTGTACCAGCCTCAACTAAATATACTGGTTTTGACTCACCTCTCTGCATTTCAATTGAACAGGGTCGATCATGCTCCAGCCTTCCAGAGGCTATGACACTTTAGTGACCATGGCTATTGAATTCAATCTAGACCGATCCCGATTTACAACCTTGTAGTCAAATAAGCGTTGGATATCTGGGTGCTTTGCTGGCACTCTTTGTTCCTACTTTCATCACAAGTCCTCACTTTCTTTCGACAGCCGTCCATTTGTATATCTGTCATCTTCCACCCCTATAGATATGGCCAAGATCACCTCGACTTCATAAACTAAGCCTGTAGCGTCTGCAAAGGCCAAAGCCCCAAGAAAAGGCACCGGTGTTAAGGCCAGCCGGGGGCAAGCTAGAACTGTCAATGGTGGGTTACATAGTCACACTCCTCAGATGTGTATGCTCATGAATTTCATTATCACAGCTCTGAAAGAGAACACTCTGGATTCTAGGCCAACATGTCCTGTTCGCAGTACGAGAGGCATTGGTGGGTGTGTCGAACAACTTGAAGCTATTTATGATAAAGTGTCACATCAGCCCAAGAAAAGAGGATGTGCCAATTCTGCCCTCGACAATGCTCCTGTCAACGATATGGCCCCACCAGGAAAATGTTCTAAGCCTATGGTCAAGCCTGTAGCCCCCAAGTCAGTCAAGCAAGCCGCTGTTGGGGCTATAGCCTCCAAGCCTGTGTCGAAGGTGATTTACATTCTTGTGTCTCATAAGCATATTGACTTATATGTATACTGGTTGCCATACAGCGTGTTGCAGGGGCTGGGAAGAAAACTATAAAGGCCCTTGATACGGTACTTATGTTGGCATGTTCTCTTATGCTGGACCTAACAACATGCACACAGGCTAAGCTAGAGCATAACCAGAAACCTGCACTAGATCCCAGCCCTGCTTCCATTCTCCAGTCCTCTCAAGCACCCAAGCCAATCAAGCAGACGGCTCAACCAGGTTCAAACTTTGGGTTTCAACCGAAAATTATGACAGCCAGCACTGTTGAAGGTGTTGTTTTGTTTCAATTCACATTCTCCACTCTAATGAATATGCCAGGGATATCTGAGATTTCTTTACGACAGTTGATGACTCCCCCATCCACCTTTCCTCCACGTCAGGCCTGCCCTCACTCTGTCACAGAGGGGGAAAATCCAATTAACCACAAGGTGTGGGATTTGAATGTCTTAGTTGAAGCTACACTTACATTGTAATGTCAGAATTCCCCTGTTAGGGCTCTGTCAAAATCTCCTCTTTTTAGTATGTCAAGTTTGACTTAGAAATTCCAGAGCTGACATAAAATATGTTGAAGTACAAGAACTAGAGGACCTCGTCACTGAAGGAGATCAGGACTGAGGCAACATGGGTGAAAACGACAACCTAGACCAGGACATGGATGAGGACCAGAACATGGACCAGGACCAGGACATGAACGAGGACCACCACCAAGACCACCTGGGTGCTGACACGTACCACCAGGACCAGGACAATGACAACAACAATAATGATAAAGATAACGATAAAGATAACGATAGCGACAATGACAACAACAACAACAACAACAATGACAACAATAATGACCAGAACACCAACCAGGACCAGGACACTGATCTGGACCAGGATGACGACCAAGGGGATGAGGATGAGTATCAGAATACTGATGAATATCAAGATGAAGAAGATGAGGACGAGGATGATGGCCAGGAAGTTGAGAACAAACAGGTGAGCATGAGGACTACTTTATATGGCCCTAAAAGTGACTATTCAACAGGATCACCATTCTGCGTATCCTGAACTGCATGCAACTTACGAAGACTTCCAAGAAGATCAAGTCAAGGAAGACATTTATCACCAGGACAATCAAAATGGACAAGAGGACCAGGAGATTGAAGAGGCTGATGATGAAGTGAGTTATTACATTCCATGACCTCGACTGCCTTATAATAACTCTCAACCACCAGATGTTATCGCCTGCCAGCTATGATGTTCTTGAGGATCATTGTGCATGCAACAAAGGCGTCAAACCTCCCAGCTTGTTGTGTCTTCAGGCAGCTTTAGAACTTGACGATTCTGAGGAAGAAGACATCGAAGAAGATCAGGATCAGGAAGAAGATCAGGACGACAGTCAAGAAGAAGACCTGCTTCCTCAGAGAGCCCAGCACCATTCCGCAGGCAGGCCAAAGCCAGAGCTGCAGACACTCAAATTCTATCCTTCTCACTGGCAAGATGCTCTGGTGCTTGCCAAGTCTGAGATGGCTCTGTATACCTGCCTCGTGAATGGTTTTCCTACCCGTGAGGATAATCTTGATGTGGCACAGACATTTTTAGCTACAGCTCTAGCCAAGCTGGCAGCTGAAGGCAAAAAGCTCGAAAAAGGTCTTCATTATCGCCCACAATTTTGCATTATGCTCACAAATTATTTTCACTTCAGGTTATATCCCCAACCGGCATATGTATATCCTAGTAAGTCCACAACTCTCAACATTTGGTTATTTGGCTCATGCCACTTCTAGATACTCAATGAAGCGTTCACATGGATAGGGACACTACTAACTCCAGGTCGTGACATGGTGCAGCACCAATATGCTAATGCATTGAATGTGGAGGAGACTCCTGGAAACCAGCTAGAAATGTACAACATCATCGGTTCTCAAGTTAAGAATCTTTTGGCAGGAAATACCTTTCTCTTTCATCCTGATCTGGACAACCAGATTTCCTGACAAATTTGATACCATTGTACCCATCAATGCTCTGGCCTTGGTTATGACACTCGTAAAGTTTCTGTTTTCTTTGATAAGCCCTATACTGATGGTCCCTAAGATAAATCATTGTCTGAATGAGTGGGAGTTGGGCCTCAAGAGGAGGTTCAGTTTCAATGGCCCTCGCTACCTGCGTGTATATCATGGCATGCTAGATTTGATTGAAACCGTCAGAGCCAATACTTACCATGGAGGCAAGCTGGATGGAAATCATCGTTTATGGGCTCGTCTGGGCATGTGAGTCATTTTGCCCTACTTTTACCTTCTACCTAACCAGGTTTTCAGTCCGGCAATGGGGCCCACAGAGGATGTCAACCAATGCAGGCCGATTAAATTTAGGGCAGTGCTGGATTAGAATATGTTCTCGGAACTGACCCAATGGGGCTTGAGGCATTATTATTATTTCCGGTTTAATATTCCCTTTCTGTGTACTTATTGGGATTTGCGCCACTTTAAAAATACTTATTTGATTCCCTATTCCCGATGGTGCCTGAGATTGTGCCTGAGTCAAATTTAGCAGCTTGAACCTATTTCCTTAGCAAAGCCCCATGCTATACCAGAGCCAGTGATGCCTGAGCTCTGTCAATAATGCCCTATGTGTCCATAATAACCCACTATAGAGAGGCCTGAGGTGCACAGGTAATTCCATGAAGACAGCTGATATTGCTATATAGTGCTATGTAGATAACTGAGGTTGCTATGGGACGCTATGCAGATGATCAGGGATGCTATGGAGTGCTGTACGGCCAAAGAAGTATGCTATGACACTATGATGCTACATAGCACTACCTGGAGCTAGTTTATACCTCCAGACTTTACTGATGTAGGGTTCTTTAAATGATGTTCTCTTGCAAGCATGGCTATTCTACGACAATGCTCCACACACAGGTCTACACATTATCCAAAATATAACCTGGTGCCCTACCCTGACGCTCACCTGCAAAATAATGATTGATTATTCCAGTGTGAAGAGTCATGTCCAAGACGGGCAGTGAGATGTAGACTATAATATGTAGTATGATGGGTATCCGATATTCGCACTTCTGACCTTGATCATGAGAAACTATGACAGTATTTATCACTGTTTAATCTAACATTGAGGATGGTGATATCTAACACCGAGCTTTGTGTTCCTGATCAAGCAAGCTCTCTAGACCGTAGTCCGTTGTCGGAGGTCGATTTGTCCCAAGCTCTCAACACTGCAGGCTGTTTAGAGTATACAGCCCCTCTGATTAGAGGTGTAAGAAGGGGTCCAGTTACCCATCTAATTAAAAAATAATTACTTGATATCTTTCTTGGGACTTGATAAGATATTTGAGCATGCTCTTGGCACCGGGGATAGCAGCCGCTGTTTGGAACACCCATCAACATG